>CAHIKZ030002855.1:1395000-1450000 GCA_903632075.3 Acanthosepion pharaonis | reverse complement strand
CCCACTTTCCGTACTCTGTTAAAACACTTCCTAAATGCTTATTTTTTGTATTTGCTTGATTTTGATTTCCCCAATTCGTAGTTTTGAGATGCCCCTTTTGCTGACAAGCATACATTACAATTTATGGTTAGTCCTTTCTTCTCGCTTTCCTTTAATACCTTCTGTACGAATGCTTGAAGTTCAATTTCCGTGTCATCTGCATTCTTAAGCTTATGGCCGCCAATAATAAATCCTGGTAGGACTTCTAATTCTCTTATTATCACCCCCACTGTAAAGGTTAATGGCCAGAACTAGTTATAAATTATATCATCATCTTAAGAATTGCATTCACCATTTCTGCTAATATGTTCCTTAATATATTTTTGTCAGTAATAAAGTTATAAAGCAAATTATTCGTTATTTCGTAAGGAGATTTCCGCATATAAGATTTTAAATTCTGAAAATAATATAATATTCAATGTCTTTTTAAAGACTGCACTGATTTAATAAGTCATTTTCAAATATTGTTGCTTTGCTGTTACAAATCTTAATGGATATGTAAGTAGGTAGCAGTGGTATGTGTATATGCTTATATATGTGCGAGCACTTGTAATCAAACTCACATTAAATGAAAGACATGTATGAATGTAATATTAAATGTATATTTCCACCACTTGTATTAAATGTTGTTTTCTAAAACAATTAGGTATAAATGTATGTTTTGCGGAGAAAAAGAAAGCATTATTGATTAGCATGAAGCAGACATCAGTTTTTTGAAAGCGTTTATATCATTTCAGGAACATCGAGTTTTATATTACAAACGAAGAATGAAAGCTCTGATTACGACGTAATAGAAATGTTGATGTCTAAGAATAAAATTATTTATAGCATTTGATTCTGATAGTTGTAAAAATTAAATAACATACAATTTGTTTTTGTTTTTTTACCCCGGGCTTGGAAAAATCTGATACTCATGGGACAGATAGAGGGTAAGAGGGAGAGGATGAAAACAACGTCTAACATACTTAATAAACTTGACGAAATGGATGGTGGAATAGGAGAAATAATAGAAATACAAAGGGACAGGAAGTTGGGGAGAACCATGATCTCTTACGTCCCGAGGGGACACGATACATAAAGAAGAAGTCGTGCTCATTATGAGTTTTGGAGACTTGAAAAAATGGAACTTTTTTTTATATGGTAACCTGCAGATGCCTATATCTTGTAAGACCGAAAAAAAAAAAACGTTTCTATTAAATCTGCAGCTCTTTATAAGTTGATAATTATGAACGGAGCCGTCAAATCCCTCTTGTTAAAATCCCCATCGGTTACATTTCTGGTTCTTAGCTATTGTATCGATAAGGTCACCATTTTTTTTTTTATCAATAGTAAATTTGAATCCAAATTTAAGGGTCGAGTCTACACAAAATGCACAAAACAAATATTCCAATGCGATCCTTCCTACCTGGATTTGGTCGTCGCTCCTAGCATGACGAAGGCCACAGCAAAAATTTGAACACCATTTCTTGGGCAATTAGCCATTCACCTCTTAGAAAGACTAAGGGTGTAAAGGATGGCAGATAAGCTCACAGCCAGTTTGAGATGTCAAATCCCTCTACACCTACACACCTGTCAAAAAAAACGCATTGTTCTTTTAAAAGATCGAGTATAATAAAAAGATTTTCCACCCCTAATAATAAAAAAATTAAAAAATATGCCAACAAATCACAGACTAATATTAGAATTATATATATATATATATATATATATATATATATATATATATATATATATATATATATATATATATATATATATACGTATCAATATTGGGGAAAATTTATGACAAAGTGGAAAAAGTTTACTTGTGACTTGCTTTGTCCTTACTAAATTGGTTATGTTAGTATGAATACGCATGCGCACAGCGAGGGAATTTTTATTTTTTCTATCTAGCCGAATTCATTTGGAGTCTTTTTCTTTCCATCACGTTTGCTATTAGATATCCCACACCATGATAGATCTGTCAGGAATGGTGAAATGTAAGTGCCAGAGCGCAAATTTATTGTAGATGACCTAGTGATTAAAGTACTCTCGAGACATTTACGTCATAGTGAATTGTTTTCTCCTTTGATCAGAGTAGTTTTTTTTTTTATGTCAAATTGTGGTTAGTCTCGTTACGGTGGACAACCAACACATTTTATGTATTGTTTTGTAAAATGTCCTTTTGTGTTCATTTAATTTTTTATTTAGATTACTTGCGGTTTCTACTATGTATTTTTTCTGACAATTATTACAGACGATAGAGTAAACTTCTCGTTCAGGTTTTAACTTACTTTTTGTTTAGTATTGACTAAGTCTTATTGTTTTGAATGTAGTAGTAACAAATTTTTATGTCGAGTCAGGATAGATTCTTTTCAATTTTAGATGTAATATTATTACTTGGTAGGATAATATATTTTTTGATTCATTGTCTTTATCAGGAGCGGTCGTTTTTTGTTTTGGAATATTTAATGGGACTTTTGTTTCTCATTGAATATAAAATAATTAGGGTACTGGAGATAATTCGAGGTGTTTTCAATGTATTTCTCA
The DNA here is from genome assembly GCA_903632075.3 of Acanthosepion pharaonis. Classification (NCBI taxonomy): domain Eukaryota; kingdom Metazoa; phylum Mollusca; class Cephalopoda; order Sepiida; family Sepiidae; genus Acanthosepion; species Acanthosepion pharaonis. Next base: position 1,447,432 of record CAHIKZ030002855.1, on the reverse strand, counting down.
TCTTCATATATATATATATATATATATATATATATATATATATATATATAATTTATTCGAAATTTATAACACAAGCATGTTATAAAATCACTACAAAAATAGCCATTTTGTTTCAACACTACTCAAGTCTTGAAATAAAGTGGCTATTTTTGCAGTGATTTTATAACATGTTTGTCGAATAAATTGTATTTGGACTACCCCGCATTGAGAACTCTTTTTAAGAATAGTATTTTGGTTATAGTAATTTATTCCGTATACACCAATCCTATACTTGGTACATATATATATATATATATATATATATATATATATATATAATATATAAAAGTTTCATTACAGATAACTGACACGGTAGTCTAATGAAACTTGTATAAAAAAGTGATTACTTCCCAAATACACAATTATACGCCCCCGGAAAATGTTATTCTGGTCGAGCACACTGGGGAGAAAAGTGCGAATTTGTAAATGATGACTACAACTGCTAATACAGCAAAGCTCTACCATGAATTGGACGCTCTCGGTCATTGGTGTGTTTATTCGAAGAATAGGTATGTAAAAATTCGGCTTTCTCTCGACCGCACTGATGGCTCAAAGGGTATAATCTCCGACTGATGTCAAATCAATCGGGCTTTGATCCCCAACTTGAGGCAATATATATATATATATATATATATATATATATATATACCATTACACCAACCTCAGTGATATATATATATATATATATATATATATATATATATATATATATATATATATATATATATATATATATATATATATATATATATATATATATATATATATATATATATATATATATATATATATATATATATATATATATATATATATATATATATATATATATATATATATATATATATATATATATATATATATATATATATATATATATATATATATATATATATATATATATATATATATATATATATATATATATATATATATATATATATGTCACTCGAGGTTGTGTAATGGTTAAAGCTTGTTCATAGAACAATTACGGCTGAGTAGTGAGTTCAATCTCACTGGGTGCCCCTTTCTTTCGGCCTTGTGCCACATCCACGCTAAGCTCACTATTTGTTGGGCACCTCCAGTCGGTGTAATGGTTAACAAGCTTTTCTCGCTAGATTAATTACGACTGAGTAATGAGTTCGATCCTCACTGGGTGACCCCTACTTTCGGCCTTGTGCCACATCAAAGCTACGCTTGGAAAATCACTATATATATATTTAGAGAGAAAGAGAGAGACTGCCGCTGCTTGATAGCTAATCTCTGTTGCAGATCCTACCATTATCATATGAAATAACAATAAACAAAAGCACGTTTCACATTTCGTTCTTTTCTAGTTGCTCCATCAATTTGGCCATGTGCCACATTAGCTGAATATATCTAACATCTCCATGACTCACCATCAAAAGGATCAAACCTATTAACATATCTACATGATAATAAACCTTTATTTTATTAAAAAACATTGTTTTATAAATGGTCTGGTGGTTACACTATAGATAGTCACTGTGCACAGAAGTTTATATATTTATGACAAAAAAATATGACAAGTTGTCATTTATTATGTCCAAATTTTCTGTGATTTCACCAGACAGTTTGCGATGGAGAATATTATTTGAAGCCAGCAGTGATGTACGAGTTGTTGTCCCAGTCTATTTTGATTAAGACAGTCTTGTTCTGACCGAACGAATGCTAGCATTGTGGCTAAATTCTACTTTGCCTATCACAATAATTCAAAGATATGAGACATAATATACGACTTGACATTACGATTTGGGAATCGATTCGAACATAAATGATAAAAATAAAGAGAAATGCTTTTTTCAGTCTATGTTTCTGGCTGACAAAGCCGGTCTTTGCTTTCGATATTAATGGCTAAGATTTTACTGTTTTTTTTTTATTGTTTTGATTACGGTTTTTCAAATGTCATTAAAAGAAACATCAGCTATTGCGGCCTTTAGTTTATTATATAAAGGGTTGATAAAAAAAAAATACGTCTTTTTCGCGCCGTCTTTTGCCCCATTTCAAAGAAATCTTAGAAATGTCTCTACATTTGATTATTTCTAATTGTTTGTAGAATCTGGTTAATTGTACTTATTCTTTTTCATAGCTGTCCACAACTTCCCTGTCGTTTTGTAGTTCTTAATAAATTTTCTCTTTTTATTACCTCCCTTAAACCTTGTTCCGCCATCTATTTACTCAACTGTCTTTGATTGATACATTTTCTACGGTTTATCAACCATTTGCCGATTAAATAACCAGAAATTATTTTTAGATTGTAAGATTTTTTTTGAGATAATGATAGTTTAGTGAGACAAATCTGACTAATTAACCCATAGAGAAGAGGTGGATTCATACCTTTCCCAAAAGTTATTTGCGCGTAAGTGAATATAACGAACCCAACTCGAATTGAAACTCGATTCTCCGATTTCCAATTCCGAGCCATTATCAGAATACAACACCATCACATTGAAGCAAACAGCACCTGGGATTCCCAAGTGATCACTCATCTAGGTGAACAAGCTCGATATTGCTGTGCTTCGGTGATCGTACGGATACGGGTGTCATTGATTGAACCTGCGTTATGTGTTTTCCTCTTACTTCCAATCTACACTGTGGGTATCAAATTTTCCAAACACTCTTTCCTCATTATATGTGCCATAGAAATTTCAACTGTCGCTTCTTGATGTTAAGTAGAGGTGTCCTTTTTGTTTGAATTTTTTCTAAAACTTTGTCGTTGCTCATATGTTCGCTCCATGGTATTCACAGCATCCTGAAAAAGTACGTTTCTGTTGCTTTATGTCTCTTCTTCATCTGTGAGGAGATTGTCCAACATTCACCGCCATAGATGAGGACAAATAAGAGTTCAGTACTCTTTTCTTTGTTTCAAACATTTTTTTATTCTTTCTTAATGCTTTGCTTAGCTTTTGAAAGGCATCTTTCGCTATCCCAATTCGCCTTCGAATTTCGGTGTTGCAATTTCCGCCCCCTTTTAAAACACCTCGCACATATTTAAATTGTTGTACTTGCTATGGGAGGTACGGTGGAGTAATGGATAGCGGCTCGGATTGAGGAATCGGAGATCCGAGTTCGAATTCTAATCGAATCTATTACATTCACTTACGTGTTGATACCCATGTGGAAGTTATGAATTCTCTTCTCCCCCTCCCCAGCTATGTAAATAGCAGAACAAACCGGGTTCTTTCGCTTTGGATGACAACCTACTGCGGGAAAGAAATCTGCTTCATCAGTCATGTATCGAAAGATACATGATCGCCTAAGCGTGTATCGTGCATGGTTTGCTTGACTTTGGCATCTCCATTTTGTAATTTGCATGCTGGGCTGTTCCTTTTGCTGACATCCATGAAATTTGTGCTTTTTGAAATTGATGCTTAATCCTTTCTTCTCGCTTTCCTCTACCTCGAGTAGCTCTCGGGCCTTGTACAGGGTGAATATCCTTGTAAAAATCTCTACAGACCCTCGTTTCATAAATCTTTAATCTTTTTTCTCGCTTTTGTACACTAATCAAAACAACATTTTATAATGACGAAATTTACCATTTTTCAGTTATATTTATAAATGGCCAACTAGAAATATATATTTCAGTATTTTTTATATATATCATTAGAAAATATCTTGTATTTGGGATTAGTAATTTTCCCTATTCCATCACAGCTTAGCCAAGATCTAAAGATCTCTCAACTACGAGCCTACAGTTACAAAGACTAAACCAAATCCGTAAGTGCAATCTTACACATTCTGTTGTTATTCTAGGATTAGTAATTATACTTAATTTGCTATTAGAAGGAAAAAGCTCTTCCTCTTTTTTCGCTTCTCTCAATTTACAAATCCGTATACAAAATATATCAAGTGAAAGAAGCCGCGCAGAAGCTTCTATCTTTTTGCCTGTTATTTAAGTGCTAACAGATTGATTTCAAGGGTATTTTCAATCGCTCTTTATTAGACGCCTAAATGTTCTAAATGTCTCTCTTACTAATTTCGGACCGTCATTAACTGCGATAATTTAGCGAATATCGGCAGCAGCTACAAGGTCGGACGTAAATTAATGGTTTTTAATGTTCTTTTCTCTTCGATGCTTCAGCGGCGAGACGGAGGATCATGTCTGGAATTAGTTGCTTGCTTGTTTGGTTCGAACATCTTCTATTAATTATCGAAGAATCAGGCTGTTCTAGCTTCCAATTGATGTTAAGCGAAGCTTTAACTACAAAATGCAACAAATGCTAACCCTAAAACCTTTCCTTTTATTCATCTCCAGTGGAGATCATAGAGTCTACAAGCTCGCACCACAGTTAATTTTATGATCTTTTCAATGGCTCTATTGTATGTGCCTTGTCAGGGCTAGACTGAGCTCTCCTTCTCCTAGACTGGTTGCCAACCACGTTAAAAAGCCCATTCTGTCTTGCTATTTAACCAATAGCAGGGGGTGAAATGGATTCATACCTTTCCCAAGGGTACTTGTTCGAAAGTAAATGTAACGAACTCGGACGGAATTTGAACCCAGATCGCCGGTTTCTATAACCGAGCCATTAACCGTTACTCGAACATTCAGTCACATGATGTTTGGGTGGCGTAATGGATAACAATTCGGAATGAGAAATCGAAGAGCCGAGTTCGAATTCCAGCCGGGCGTGTTACATTAACTTCCGCGCAAATACCCTTGGGAAAGGCATGAACTCATCTCCCCTCTCTTAACTCTGGATTAAGTAGTAGGATTTGAATATGGAAAAAATCATTGTCATTTTCAAAGGATTATTAACGCAAAAACAAAAATTCTTCTTCTTACAATCCAAAATATGCCTCGGCTTTAAATAATCTACAAAGTGTTGATAAACCGTAAATAACAATCACTTAGAAAAAATGTTAAAGTTTACAATAGTGATACGATTAGTTTATCAATGATGAGGAAATCGTATATCTATCCTTCCGATTGTCATTTCAAACTTCTCTGGTGAAAAGGCTTACGGCCATATCATGTTGAAACATTGGTTCCCGTACGATCACCGAAGTTAAGCAACATTGAGATCGGTCAGTGCTAGATGCGTGGCCGCTTGGGGATACCAAGTGGTGTAAATTTGGATGTGTGGGTAGTGTAATGGATAATGGCACGGATTGGAAAGTGGAGAGCCAAGTTCCAATTCCAGTTGGGTTCGTTATATTCATTTACGCGCAAATACTGCTGGGAAAGGCATGAATCCACTTCTTCTCTACCCCCAGCTATGGATTAATTAGTAGAACTTGTATCAGTAAAAATCATTACTGCGTCCAAAAAATGCTTAGAATCTAAAAATATTTTCTGGCTTTAAATAAGCTGTAAAAGCCATAAAAAACAAATCGATCCTCTAGTGGCATGTCGCTGTTGTAACCGCAAGCACCCTTGTCCTTTGGAATTATGCAAAGAAAAAAGATAAATATTCTTTATCTGACATAATCTTTACAAGAGTTTGGGATTAGAACTTAAGGATTAAGGAAATGAATGAATGGATTTGTTCAAATTGAAGTTCATTATTTTATCTTGAAACGAAATCTTTAACTTCGAAACAGTGAAAAGACTTCATTTCGTTGTGTATTACATGAAATTAATTTTCTATCAAAATACCATTTCCATTATGACATTCACTATTCTACAGATGCAATTCCAGACCTCGCAACCTTTCCTGTTCCATTTGAGCCAAATCTACATGAGACACAGTTTCTGTTATAAGTATTTACTCTACTTAGCTATGTTTAATGAAAGACCATTTCCTCTGGTGTTCCTGTCAGTGAGCTTGTATGATGCACTTATTACAAAAGATATTATGTGTTTTATGTTGGAATTACTATTTTGATATTACTTCATGGACGAATTAATCTAGATGCATTTGTTATGATCTCTCGCTGGGCAAATAACCCTTCAGTCTAGGACACCGTGAAAAGTTTATTAAATATTCTCTGTAACAATATACAGCGTGTAGAGATAGTATTTCTCTGGGGTTTCTTTTGTCAGAACGTGACGAGTCCCGTAACTCATGAAGTTCGTAGGAGTACCACATGTACAGCAGCCTTCTTTTTTTCTATGTACCGCGTCTGTACAGGACATGGACGAGCATAGCTCTCCAAAACTTCCTGTTCCTTGTGGCCCTTAGCAGTTTTCTATTTTTGCCAAGGGCCCCGCACTCCGTTCCGCCATTCATTCACATAAGCTAGTCAGGTAGTTGGATCGCTGGCTTCCCCTATCTCCCTTGCTCTCAAGATGCCCTGTGAGGGTTAAGTTTTCCAAACCCTTCTTTCTTGTTATGTGCTCAAGAAATTTCGGCTGTCTCTTTCTGATTCTATGTGTGCTTTCTGCTTCCATTTTCTTTAACACTTTCACGTTGTTTACACGCTCCGTCCATGGAATTCTCAGTATCCTTCTGTAGATTCACATTTCTGTTGCCTCTAGTTTTATCACCATCCATGGGGACATTATCCAACATTCAGTGCCATATAAGAGGGTGCATATCAAATAGCAATCCAGCACTCTTTTCTTTGTTTCTAAGGAATTTTTCCGTTCATCAACAATTTGGAATGCATCTTTCGCTAGTCCAATGCGTGTTTGGATTACGGTGTTGCACCGAAAAGTAAACGCAAACAAAACAGAATCGACTGGAAATTGAACTCAGCACGCTGAATTCACTTTCCACGTTAATGACCGTTAACCTACCTGCGCCTCCTTTTGTCACATCTTCTTATGAAATGTTCGAAATTGCTTGGGTGATTTAACTGTTTGCATAAATATCATTGTTATTTTGAAAAAGCAACTAAAAAAAAGCAATTCAATGAATGACATCGTAAGGGAATCCTAGTTAGTGTTTTTACGATTCTAGCAGAGGGCCATACTTGAGGAGATCATAGTTCCAATTTTATTGCTCTGAACTATTTTATTGTTACAAAGAGATATATACGAATAAATAACCAACTCATTTGTTCTACCGATTGTGTCTTTTCTGAAATAGAGAAATGAATTTTAAAAACCCTGAACAAACAGAAAAGTAATTATTTTGTTTAAATCATTACATATATTTAGCTGGCATATGATGTTTTCGTCGCAATGGAAAAATGAGTTTCAAATTAGATTTTCGACTGAATTTGGTAAAAAGCCCACAACACTATTAACATTTTGGCTGCATAAATAAATTATAAACGTTGTTGGGGTTTGTAACTTGTTTATCTCTCGTAAGTACAAACAACAATTTAGTCCTACTTTTGAAATAAAAAAAGATGCGTTAAAATATATTCTGTGGTATTCACCAGTCTCTTAGTAACTAACGTGACTGCCTCTTGCAACTTTATGTAGAACTTTTACGTTGCCCAATTCTACTGATATGATAAAATAATTGATATAAAATATCCGAACAAATTATGTAAGATGAAATCTGTGAAAACCAGTTGGATATTTAATCTAAGTTAATTTTGTTGTTCATTTTCAAAACAACTGACGAAAAATCTAAGAGACGAGACACGTACACTCGAAGTATTACGACTGTGCGCGCATCTTCTGTGGGTGTGACTGTTTTACCAACTAGTCTACTGCTCCAGTAAGTTCTGATTCCTCCTGCTATCCTCTTTCCTCTCTAAAATTAGATAGTTCGCCTATCATCCGCTTCACACTCCTTCTCAGTCTTTTGAACAAGAGTAAAGGTTTATCCCTTACTTCCTGTTTAGAATTGGGTTTCCGGTTCCTTCTAAAATCTATTTCTAACTCTATACTTCTAACGTCTCCGCCTAAAACACTGAACTTGTATTTACTATTGAATTACTTTTTCGTTTCTCAATAGGACTAGATAGGTTCGCCTATGGCCCGGTTCACACTTCCCCCGTTCTTCTGAACGTTTTGAAAGGTTTATTTCGGATTGGGTTTCCGGTTCTTTCTAAAGCCTTTTTCTAATGTAGCCCTCAACCTCGAATGGCACCAGTTCTAATCTACAGGGTTAATATCAATGTAAAAAAAAATAAATAAATAAGGCAAACCTGCTACTTAGAAACGATGTTGTTAATTTTTAAAAAAGTATTAACACCTAATGTAATTTAATTTTAGATTTTAAAAGTTGTTTTGAAAATTTTCGTACAGAGATACACATTAACTAAAAAGGGAAAATTAAACATTTAACTGGTTTTCTCGAATCCTGTTTTACATTCTTCTGATATGTAAACCAGACAACATCTCACATCTTACTATATTAAGCTGTGTTGACTTTTATGTAAAAAGAAATGATAACCATCAGTAGTTTTTAGGTCGAATGTTTGACATTCAAATAAGAAAAAAATATGTTTAAAATTCATCTGTTTCGGAAAAAAAAAAGAGAAAAGAAAAGAAATTCTTAAAACCTACTGAAAATATAAATTTAGACTTTTCACCACGATGCCTAGTCGAACAAATTCGAATTGACTTCTGTAATCATTTTAGGGGGAGTTTCTTCCATAGTCTGGATCCGATTTTGAATCGGATATTTTTGTCTCACACGCGAAAGAGCTCGTAAAGAATTAGCTGAAGAAAAGAGGATATTATCACAAACTTAGCCGTACCACCATGCAACCAACTCGGAACGAAATCCGTATTCAGTGAGATTAAGAGGCTACCCTCGCAAACCATTGATACTGAGTTCGATCAACGTTAAGAACGTCTTTATTGTGGTCTTGTACCATAAGTAAGCTAAGTTTGGTTAATATCTACGATTTTTATTAATGGTTAATTTTTTTATTAATGCCGACAAAAATGGCGCACCAAGTTCAAATTCCGATCGTGATGATAAAATTTTGTTAAGTGATCTACGATTGTTCAGTAAATCAGAACAAATATTTTAAAAAACAAATATTTTTCCACTTGAATTTCAAATAGACAGTGAGGGTAGAATAAAAAGTGTGGTTGGAATCTTAATAATTTTCACTAAAGAAGCGTTTTTTTTTGTTTTTTTTTTTCGAGAATACTCACAGACTAAATGAAGGAGTGATGGAAAATTTTCTAAGTTTTTAATAAAATAGGTGATTAGAATAATGATGCAAGTCTTGTGGAAACTTAATTGTAGAGGAAACCATATTAGTAAATATCAATTTTTACTCATATTTATTTCATCTTAATTCTTGCTACTTTCTATCACTTTCCATACAGGAAACATTCATTGATTGAACAGGTAGTGCTACTGTCGATTGTAATATATGAAATCTTTTAGCAAAATAATTTTTCAGGAAATTCGACTTTTCAAGTCCAATAAATGTTATAGTTCTTTGTAATATTGATGGTAGATTCCTTCCAAGCATTTTGTTTTGGGTTATGTGGAAAGCTAAGAGTTTGATTATGTCATTATTTTCTCTTCTGCTTAAATTTGTTACCCATGTTTTGTTGTTGTTATTGTTGTTGTTATTGTTGTTATTGAAAGTGGCGTTTATTTGGTAAAGCACTTCGTTTGTGATTTTTCGATAAGGTCTGATGACGGATTTATATGATTCATTCGTTTGAAGCCATGCTTAATTATTGATCTGAGAAAACGACCGCATACAGGTTGTATATAGATGGTAATTTAGACATTTCTGAATAATTCGGACACCATGCTTGTCCGCCATGTTAGACCTGACAAGGTTTTTTAAAAAGAAGACTTGAATTATTCAGGTTTATATTTTGGTTTTGTACCACCTTGTGGTGTTGGACAAAACTATCCCTGACGCATACTATTTTGTGTTCAGCTTCTTTATTTCCTAAACAAAATTTGTGATGACTGATTCATAAGTCTATAGGATTTTGATGAAGGATTGTTTTCTTTAAGCAATAAAGGATTCATTCGTTTCATTTTTAATCACTGATATGAAAAAACGATTGTATATAAATGATAGTTTGTACATTTCTGAAGGAGTTGGGTGCCATGCCATATGAAACTCTAGATATTAATTACTTTCACAGTCGTGAAACCAAAACTCCCTGCTGTTTATTTCACTAGTTTGATCAGGCTTCGGTCGCTGATACATAACTACACTAAATAGGAAGTAGTGAAGATGAGTGAATCGAAAAGCAATCTCTACTGTCGTAATTGTTTGCCCAGTCGTAAAAGTCATAGGCATTCGTCTTGTAACTGATAAGATTTTTGGTTGCTTCAATTTAAGAAGAGTGATAATTCTCTTAATATTTATTATACATAGAGTGACCTTTTCCTGTAGACTTGTGTAGATAACAGTATATGCACATATGTATAAACAGAGAGAGCAAAATACACTGACGTGGCAAAAGTTATGGTTGAGCAATATATAAACGTAATGGTAGGTAGAGCCAACTTACCTTGAATTTCTTGCAAATGCCCAGATCGTCTTAAGAGCCGATGGAAACTGGGCGAAAATAGTAATGTAGAAAATAGCCGTTTAAACACAGGAAACGTTGGGCATGCATTGATCGAAAAGGTAGCGTTACTGTCGCTTTAAATTTATAAAATCGTTTTTCTTAAACGTTTTACAGGAAATTGAAACAGAATTGAACATTTTTCCAAACCTTTTGTTTAAGGTAATATTGAAAGTCAACATCTTTGTTATATAATTTCTCTCTAGTTACATGAGCTATCCATTTTAATTGTTGCTGCTATGGGAAGTCTTCATTATAAAATCTCTTGTAATCGTTTACGCCAAATGTAAAATTCATGGGACTTCGTCATCTGAATGACAAGATTTTTTTTGGCTTGAATTTACGAAAAGTGATAATCTTTGAACAAATTCTTGATATTTACTATACTTAACCATATTTTGTGTATCATGTATTGCACAAGGCCTACTAAGAGACGTTAAGTGTAAATTATTTGAAACGATCAAAAGTCTCAAAAATCGAAACCATGGTGTTTTACTTCAATTTGGACATTGCCTGTTGGAAACACGTCATATCCGTAGTTCAGTCAGTCATGTGCCATAAGCAAAGGGGATCAGGTCTCTTTCGATTCATGACTGACTAGTCAGAAGGTTTTCCAGTAAGAGGTTGCCGTTTCTTTCAGGGCTAGACTGGTTGCCAACCAAGGCTATAGAATACAGTCTGTCATGCTATTCAACTCATAGCTGCTGTGAGAAGAGATGGATTAATACTTTTCCCATGGGTATTTGCGCATAAGATAATTCAACAAGCCCGACTGGAACTCGAACTCGGTTCTCCAATTTCTCATTCCGAGCCGTTATCCATTATACCACATCATTTATTGGCATAAGGTCATAAGTGTAGGTGTTCGGTGAGGAGTGAACAAACACCCTCTAGTGATTGTGTGCGATAACAGCTTTGTATTTATCATTTTCGCCAGTCTCGTGACCGGGTATGATCGTAAAATCGCTACATAGCATGTCTTCAGAACTGTCAGTTTATATCCCTTCCCAAGTAGGGTCACAGCTGATCGGAGGTCATCAGCTTACCTTTGAAGGCTCACCTTGGTCTTGAACACGTGATCGTTGATTCCAATGGCGGGAACCAATCGCACTGGAAGCCCTCCTCCCAGCGATGCCGTGCCATCGTCGCCCTAGATATATTGCCATTAGTTCTATGCGCAAATTTAGGCTGAAGCCGGTCGAAACTCTATATAGTTACCATCTCCCGTTTGAACTCCCCACTGGTGAGAGCCTCGGAAGCACAACAAATATCAAAGTTTAAGAGAAAAATATTTGTATTTTCGAAATGGAATTTACGTTGTTAATTTTCATACATTTTTTAAAAATTTATTTTTTTATAACTGGAATGTGCTTATATCTATAGAGAAATAAAGTTTGTAGGGTGTATAATACTATGCGTAAGGAAAATGCGAATTTTAGGATGAGAGGAGCAATAAATTAAATTACCTTATAAGAACTGATAAATCCAGAAAACGGTTTATTTATTTGTTTGCTTTGTATATATATATATATATATATATATATATATATATATATATATATATATATATATATATATATATATAGTTTCTTTCGTATATATATATATATATATATATACGAAGGAAAACTTATAGACACTTTTGTCTAAAGATATGTTATGTCAAAATTGGATAATATTTAATCTTACCTTTTTATATATATATATATATATATATATATATATATATATATATATATATATATGTGTGTGTATGTGTGTATGTGTGTGTGTATGCTTTCTGATGAAATAGATCTGTAAAAGGAAAATGATTAAAAGGAAAAACTTATCTTAATCGTCGGCTAAGATAAGTTTTCCTTTGTCTTATATATATCCAAAAGATCAACGGACCCATATATATATATATATATATATATATATATATATATATATATATATATATATATATATATATATATATATTATGTCTTTTGATGTGGATTTGAAATCAAATCAACAGGGTTTATTTTTAACTGCTCCTAATGCGTTATTGTTTTCATTTTAGGTGTCTGGAACAGAATGCAAAGACAGAGACGGAAATGTGTAAGTTTGTTTTTCAGTCATTTTAATTTTTTTCCAGTCAATATTTAAATACTCTCTTTTTATTCAGAAACTTAATGCATTATACCTTACATATAAGAAAATATTAAGATACGGTTTGGTATTGAGGTACGGCTCGGATTGAGGAATCGGAGAGCCGAGTTCGAATTCTACTCAGGTTCATTACATTCACTTATGTACAAATACTTTTGAGAAAGGCATGAATTCATTTCTTCTCCCCTCACATATGGATTGAATAGCAGAACAGACTGGATTTGGTTCGCAACAGGTCTAGAAGAAGGACAACCCTGAACTCAAAACTCATTCGTTTGAGGACCTTGTGGCATACTATATGCACAAGTTTTCTATATTGGCCTCCTCCAAAAAATGTGGTTAGTCCTGAACATGACTTCACCACTATAATCATTTATTTTTTACCGTTTATCAACTTTTTTTTGGGGGGGGGTATTTAAAGCCGGAACACTTTTTGAGATTGTAAGATTTTTTACTACAATTTCTACTATTTAACCCATAGCTAAGAGGAAAAGAAGTGGATACATCCATTTAACAAGGGTATTTGCGCGTAAGTGAATATATCGAATTTCACTCGAATTGGAACTCGGCTCTCCGCACTCTAATCAAATAATATGTTTGGAGAGCACTGGCTGCTCGGTTCTAAGAACTCAGTTACTGTAATCTCATACGTCGGAAACGACGGGAGAGTCTAGTTTACTTTTTGGGAACAAGAATTAACTTAAACTGTGCTTTTACTCTTAATATATTCGTTACTGGTTATTATCCGTTAGATATCGCATGAAACTACTTTGTTTGCTGAGGCGATCCGATTAAATAACGCAAAAAGCCTTTGTCTAAGGCCTCAAAATTAAAGCCAGGTTCTATCTCTGTATTTATATCGTAATGGCGACGAAATTATTTCCGATAAATTCTTTATATAATTGTTAGTTGATCTATTAATAATTGTGTACTTTCGCTAGGTTTTTCTCATTCGCTGCAGTTTTATTATTCATTTTTTATGATTCATTTAATTAATTTTCACGCAATACAAGGCCCAAGAGCCACTCAAATGACTTTGTTGTATGGATTTAAGCAATAGAAGGAGGATGTAAGTGTAGATTATGAAGATACATACAATAAATAATGGCTGACTCTAGCCTTGAAGAGATTAAGACTGTAGCATTCGAGAATGCGTCCACTCCGTTGTCTGTTCTACGATGATCTAAAAACATTTTTTTTTTTACTAGGGATGCATTTATATTTGTAAAACTTTACCGGGTTCCACAAATGAGCACTGTGATTATAACAATCACGAATCAATGGAGGTTCTAAATTATTTTACCTGAGACTGAAGGGTCTGATATTTTATGGCTAATAGTAAAATCTAGATAAGAGGTCTTCAAAGAGACCACTCACTGTCGACGAGAAGGGAGTGAAGTAAATAACTAAATGAAAGTATTCGGGATAAAGTGTCATTCAATTGGAAAGTTAAGAGTTCCACTCGTAGGAGTATATAGATAGGATCGTAGAATAAGTTAATTATGAACCGTCAGTCGGAGATGTAGATAGTAACGAGTTTGAAAGAAAACATCGTAATGTAGAGTTGGGCAGAGAATCAGTCGCAGTACACGTTGGCCGAAGGGAAGATCTGGCCTGTTAGTCTGCATGAGTGAAGACAGAACTAACAGCGAAGATGTTCCAGTTGTCCGCTACCTATTCTCAGACCGTGTCAGATGAATCCCAATAACCAATATAATGAAGATATTTCATATTTTCTGTTCATATCGTACACGGGACCTTTTTCAATTTTTGTTCACATTGGCATAAACGAGAATCAAAAGAAACGGGGTGATTTGTACAGTTGGTGAAAAACTGGACGAAGGCTGCAGCTGTATTTTTACACTTTTATTAACTATGAATTTTCATTATTACTGCATTTTTGCATATTTTTACGACCCTGTGTCGAGATAAGATATTAGCTTTTATAACATATTTATGTCATTAACGTAGAGAAAGAAATCCGTACCAACCGACTTCATGTATTTAAAGAGGACAGAAAATAAGACAAGAGAGACACTTTTAATGTGGATAGTGCGTGTCTTGCTCAAGGAAAGGAGACATTGAAAACGATTGGCTTGACATGCACAAGTTTTCACCTAGAAACTAATAAAAGCTGAAATGGAATACAACAATTCTCACGATAGATTTCTTTTGACAGAAACGGTTATAAACGTTATGGATTCGACTGACTGGGTAATTTTGTTCAATTCTCTCTGGGACTATATTTAGTCGTCCCCCCACGAGGGCGTCATGTGGCACAAGGCCTTTAACGTGGGTATTTGAGCCATTAGGCTCGGCCAAAAATAACCCATTTGAACCCGTATAAACGGGTTCAGGGTCGAGTTTACCTCCCCCTGAAGGAGACTACGCCTCGGGCGGAGTCTCCTTCGGGTTCCTCTCCGTCCGTAGACAGAGAGTTAAACCGAACCGTTCGCTCAGTTCTCTCTGGGACGAGGTGGAGAAAGACAATAGGCGTGGTAGATTTACGCTCTCTTCTACTCACACGCAGGTGTCAAATGAATTCAAAGAATTTGAATGGCATTATTTTTTACGTCTTATCAACCTTTTATTTGGTAATTTAAAATATTTTTTATGTTATTATTATATATATATTTTATATTATTCTTATATATATTTTAGATTAATGATTGTTACTGATAAAAGTTCCACTAATTAACCCATAGATAGACGAGAGATATATTCATACTTTTCCCAAGGGTCAGTCAGTTATGTGCCATGCGTGATACACGCTTAGGCTGTCAAGTATCTTTCAGTACATGACTGAGGAGGCAGATTTTTTCCCCGTAGTAGGTTGCCATTTCTTTCTGCGGTAGACCAGTTGCCATCCAGTTGCCAGACTATAGAACCCGATCTGTCCTGCTATTTACCCATATCTGGGGGGAGAAGAAGAGGATTTATACCTTTCCCAAAGTATTAGCACGTAAGTGAATGTAATGGATTCATCTGGAATTCGAACTTGGCTCTCCGATTCGTCAATCCGAGCCGCTATCCATTAGTGAGTTTTTTCGTGATATCGGCTGGATTAATCATCTTAATCACCGGCATTAAAAATACTGAATATGCATGTAAATATAAATATTTAACATAAATTGTAAACATATAAATTAATTGTGAATTTTTTCCTTTGAATATTTTTCCATGGCAATATTGTGACTTTTTAGGGGACTTTATTCTGTGGCTTTTTTCTTGTGACTTTATTACCGGTCACGGGAAAAAAACAGAGGGAACCATAACCTTTTTATGCTCAAC
Organism: Acanthosepion pharaonis; assembly: GCA_903632075.3. NCBI lineage: Eukaryota > Metazoa > Mollusca > Cephalopoda > Sepiida > Sepiidae > Acanthosepion > Acanthosepion pharaonis. Next base: position 1,431,609 of record CAHIKZ030002855.1, on the reverse strand, counting down.
CGGTCTGTACTAGTTTTAGCTCGTTTATTTATTTATTTTACAAGTCTATTTTGGGTACTACGATCCCTGAGTGAAATGAAAATTCAAGAACATGAGATAAACGTATTTGCAATTTATAATAGAAGCAAGCTAATTGTTTAAAAATAAAAATGCCAGTTATTGAACGAGAGATTTTAAAGAATATTCGCAATGAATTTCTGATTTTCGCTAAAGCTTTACATTCTTTGCTCACTCAAAACACAAACGGAAGAAACTCTCCATTCTGATATGTTGCATATTCTATAAAAGAAACTGCTTTCGTGCAGTGTTTTTATTTAGGAAAAGATAACATTTCCCATCCGAGCACTGTGTACCCACGAGAAAACAACTCGTGGCTGAAATTTGTCTGACAACGTTTGATAGGTGGCGTTGTATAAAGCAATGTAAAGAGAAAAGGCCACATCCCCTTTCTCTCTTTTTCAGCTCTTCAAGCACAGGATTCTGTAGGGATAATACGTGTTGTTTCCCATCTGAGTAACTTCTTAGTCCCCAGCGAACTACATGTCGCATTGCACACAAAGTATCAAAACATTATGCCCTGTGCGATAAAATAGTCACATGCGACCAAAATATTATCTACACAACAACCTATCATTCATATATATATATATATATATATATATATATGAAATAAATCCTAAAGAGCCAGAAAAAAATCTACCTAGGTTTTGCCTAAACGGATCTACAGGGTAAGGGTGAAACCTAGGTTGTTTCTGGCTCTTTGGGATTTATTTCATTGAGCACTCTACGTTTTTTCTACGGATTTTTTCTTTGGACTAAAAACTTAAGGCACTGGACGATTTGTTTCGCCTTGTTCTTATGTTTCTAGTTCGTTCTTTTTTTTCCAAATTTTTTTCCTTGGGTGCCAATTTGTTCAAGGTTTTTTAAACTGAGTATTACTAGTAGTATAATATATATATATATATATATATATATATATATATATATATATATATATATATATATATATATGTGTGTGTGTGTGTGTGTGTGTGTAATAAGACAAAATAAATCCTCTTCAACAAACTGGTGACCATCGTTACGAACTGGTGACCTAAAGACATTACACATTTCTCTTCCGAGTGCCAGAGGTGGCTGTTGGAGGTCAGATCAAAGCTAAGAATTTGATTTGATGACTTAGAAGGCTCTCAGTAAGAAGGGACAGTAAGAAATTTCTTGAATATTTGATAAAAGGGGTGGTTGGAATAAGGATGTCGCTGCTGGATTTTTCAACATAAAGAATGGTCTCGGACTATTTGAAACACACAAATATCAGACCATTGCAAAATTTCGTGTCCGATTTTCAGTGTTAATATAAAATGACCACATCTAGACATTGGGATTTGTTTAGGTGTCAATTTGTGGTATGTTCTAGAAACCTTTCATCGTTCAGTTGCGAGTCAGACTTTGTTGAATGTTCACGTTTTAACCACAAAAAAATAGGGTAGGTTGATTTTTCTCTGTTTTAAGAAAATCAATATTGCATTCTATGTACAAAGAGTTTGATATGATAAGTACTGAAACGAAACATTAGATCCATAGCTTTTACCAATTTTTGAGTAGTTAGTTTTAAAGATCGCCTGAAAAAAATGTACCTAAATACAAACTGACTTCAAAATTTTACCATTTCAAGAATAAATCCAAATAAAGTTAATATCTTTTGTGTTAAATTCATTGAATGAAAAATATATTAAAACCAGAATTCAAATTATGTGTCACCACAAACAAAATATGCTATTTTTTCTGTATTCGATAAATAAAAAATGTAAAAGATTACAAAAAAGCTACTCAATAAATAAGATTTCTTAGATCATTTGTCAGATCGTAATAAAAACAAAAAATAGATAAATGGTTATATAACACCATAATACAGTTGGGCACAATTTATAAGACAAAATGTTTTAAATTTGCATTGTTTATTGAAAACGACACTAAAACTACAGCACTGTATAACATATTACATCATAATATAGTTAAATTGTTCTGTCTAATTCCCCTTTGAAGTAAATGAAGGTCTTATTTAATAGCATAATGTTATAGTAATAATGTGCTTGTGTCATGTATCTTGTCCATATACAATTTGTAAAGTTTCAGTAAATTATAAATTTAATAGCATGTGCTATAACGTTTCTTAAAATTAAATTCTGATGCCACGATTTTGAACCTAAACTTAATCTTTAAGTTCATTTCCTCAACGATTTGGAAAAAAACATTTTGTAACGTTATTTATGATATGAAATTCCAACTTTCAAATTCAGTGCAACATCACGGTTCCAAAATCAATCTGCCCCAATAAATGAATGCATTAAAGATGGGTGATAAAAAGTTGAACTTTCGCCATATTATGCTCTAAGAATTTCGGACAGACCTAAGTGTCGGAACTTTCATAGGTTTTATTTGGATCATGCTCCAACTCATCGGACGGCCAAAAAGTTGTTTGGCAGATTTTGCCAGGGTAATTTTGACCTAAACGATCATCCACGCTCCGGGCGACCTTCCGACGTCGATGAAGACACTCTGCTTGCCATCGTGGAAAATAAACCGAAGATTTCAACGGAACATTTATACTCAAAATCAGGAAAAGACAGCTAAAATTCCTTGAGCACATAATGGGGAAAGGGGGTTGGAAAAACTTGACCCCGCCACGAAGCATAATGAAAGCAGCGGGAGGCTTAGCAAAGGTAGAAAAACTGCTAGGAGCTACACGAAATAGGAAATTATGGAGAACCATAATCACCTATGCCCTGAAGGGATACGACACATAAAAGAAGGGTTAGATAAAGGAAATGTCTTCTTTATGACCTAAAGGATTCATTCGTTTGAAGCCATTTTAATCTTTACAACTACCTCAATAGTCCGAATAATGTAAATAGTGTACCATGAATATATCTAGAGAAAAGACACAGAAAAGCTACATGACGTCTGTGAGAAAATTACTGAAGCCGAGATACCATGTCAGGACAAATAACATTGCAGGTTCTTCTTTCTATTTTATCAAGCATTTCTAAATGTATAGCAGAAGCACCAGATCAGATGTGAGAACAATATTCAATGCATGAACGAATAGTCGACTTGCAAAAGTTTAAGATAGATTCTGGCGAGAAAAACTGTCTAGCGCGATTTAGTGAACCAGGTTTCCAAACTGCATGCCTAATAATTGTTTCGTTATAAGCAATTCCAATAAAAGGCACCGGAAATAGGAAGATAGAAACATAATAATATAATAGATTTCTAGTGTATTCTGCACTGCACTATTGAGGAGCGTCTAATGTTAATTACAGCATCTTGTTTTGATAATAAATACTTTTTGTTGTTTTTAACTATTACTGGTTTCTAATGCTTGTTAATATCAACTGTAATTTCACGTTGAAAGCTTCAGTAAATGGCACCGGTTCCCCTAAGATTACCGAAGTTAAGCAACGTCGGGCCTGGTAAGTACTTATATGGAAGACCGCTTGGGAATATCAGGTGTTGTAAGCTTGGATGTTCTGGTGGCGTAATGGCTCAGAATTGGAAATTTGTGAATTGAGTTCCAATTCCAATCGGGTTCGATATATATTCACTTAGAACTAATACCATTGGGAAAGGTATGAATCCAACCCCTACAAGCTATAGTTAAACTTAACATCAGGAAGAGATAGTTGAAATTTCTAGGGCACATAAAGAGGAAAAGGTGCTTGGAAAATCTGGTACTCACAGGACAGATTGCAGTCAAAGAGGATAACAACACGTAACCTATCTAACGAAATTGAGTAAATGGCACTGGTTTCCGTACCATCACCGAAGTTAAGCAACGTCGAGCCTGGTCAGTACCGAGATGGTGACCGCTTGAGAATACTAGGTGCTGTGAGCTTGAATGTTATAATGGTTCGAAATTGTTAATCGGAGAGCCGAGTTCGAATTCCACGTGTATTCGTTATATTCATTTTTACGCAAATATCCTTGGGAAACGTATAAATCCACCTCTTCTTCCTCCTGCTATGGGTTAATTTGTAAGACTTGTGTCACTAAATCATTATTATCTCCCCCAAAATAATTCTTACGATCTAAAAGAATACGTTCTGTCTTTAAATAACCTACAAAGGGTTGATGAGGCTTAAAAAACTAACTGATCAAAATAAACAAAAAATCACGCCTTCTTGAACAGAACACTTCTTTTTTTAACACCCGAATATAATCATTAAGATGAAGACGATAAAATTCGGTTCACTTTTTATTAGAAATATTTTATTATTATATGACTACTATGAAAGAATTTGAAGAATAAACAGCAAGAATTTGCTTTAAAAATATAAATCATAATAATACATAGAAGATTTTAATTAATCATATATTCTGACATCACATTTTATATAAAGCCGGTTGTTGCAATGACTGAAATGGAAACTAAGTCATTCTAACGTTGGTGTCTTGACGCTTTCTCTTCAATTGAATAACGAGATGTTGATAGATGTCTCTTCACAATAAACTCTATTAAGCGCAGTATCATATTCTGAAACTTTACTTTTTCTAAAGTAATCTTTGCTTATAGAGACACTCAGTATAGATTTCTGAAACAAATATTTACTGTGCTCACAAAAGTTCGATCAATATTTTAAACTTTAATGCCGTTCTTCGAAGCGCTATTTCAAATCGACCGGAAACTTCTGAAATTTATATTGAAGAAAAAAAAAAGTCATAAAAGTACAAGGGGAGAGTACTCTTACAAAATACACTCTAAATGCATGCAAATGTATGTGTGAAGCAATGAAAACAAAATTGTGTTCTTTACTTTTTAGGTTTTTTTTTTCTCTCGTATCATTTCTTCCTGTTTCAAGTATCTCTTTCTTTATGTGACCATTCAAGACTTTCGTCTCCTGCCTTTAGAAATCATTCCCGGTATGGACTTTAATCGAAATCTCTTCGCTTAGTCTGTCTTTTTATATTCCCAAACTATTACATCTATAAATATTTATCTTCGCCTCATTCTTAAAAAATATTTATTATTTATTTTAGTAATATTTTTCACTGAGAATTATTTTTAATATGAAAGCCTGTTTTTTTTTTCAATCGTTAATAACTGTATTCAGTTAAAGACACTTGATTAAATAACAGAATGATGTATCTGTAAACACAATGCATCGGCGCCAACATGTGTGTATGAATTTCTGGGTATTATAAACCTAATGTCTTCAGCTATCATTCTTTACCAGTGCTCATATTGCAATTTTTGCTCTTATCATATATGATTTTACCAGAGTTCATAGTGCAATTTTTGTTATTAGCGCTTTTCTCTGGTACTCCTTATTACTGGTTCCCATATTGTATTCATTTCTATGCTTGGTCGGCTCAGGAGATTTTTGTGGCCTAGCATATGTGCTGATTCCTTAAGTTTACCAATTTTCCGATGTTGTTCTTTGTCTATGATCTCAACCTGATCCCACAGAGGGCGGTGATCTCCCTTCTCTCTCCCTATGTGGTCAGCCACACCTGATTTTTCCACTTCCCCTCGTGTTACAGCTTTTAGGTGTTCTTGAAGCCTTAGCTTAAGGGGGCGGCCTGTCTCCCCTTTATATTTCTTTCTGCAGCTGTACACACAGTCTTTAGTCATGTTCTTCTTCTACGTGGGAGAGTTATCTGCGAAATGTAGTCCGGCTTTTGAAAGTTGTCCAGATGTTATATGGACTGCAGACCCTTTGTATTTTCTCTGATAACCCCTTCCCATAAGGCAGGCAGACTGTTTTCTGAGTGTTGTTGTCCTCTTCTTGTACCCGTCTATCCCAGATTTTGGGGGCTGCTGCCATGTACCCAGATTAGTTGTCACGTTGTAGGGAATTATGAGACTACTGATAACTGACATCCATTAAACATGGTACGTGGAACTAGAACAGTTCACCCCAGTGAGCGAAATAAAGGGTTCAGTTCGACATTCCAACCACCTGAAGAAGGCTGGGGCGTACAACGACCGAAACGTTGTAATAAATATGGTGACAAAGATGAGGACAATAGTCCGAATAATGTAAATAATGTACATAATACCTCATCTCAGAAATATCGACAGATACAAAAGAACAGGAATTAGGAAAATAGATGGTAGCTATCGGCATTGCATTTAAGTTTTTCTATATCTAACTTGACTGGAAAGCCGGAAGTGTTCCACAAGTGAGAAGTGCGATAAAAGAAACTGACTGCATAGAATTTTCGGTTACATCTCGCCATTTCAACTGTAAAATCTTGATGCCAATCTAGTACTGCACCGAAATTCATAGAGTCTTCGTAACATAGAAGAAAGTTCTTGAGAACAATTACCACACAAAAAGGCACATGGGAGCTACATTACGGTAGCGGAAACGAAGATAACATAACTAAACTTGATAGAATTAAGCACATAATCTTCTTTTTATGTGCCATGTTCTTTCAGGACCTAGGCGATCATGGCTCTCCACCTGCCTCTATCCCTTGCAGCTCTCAACAAGTTCCTTCCCTCTCTTTCCTCCCTCAGACCACATTCTGTCAACCACTTGCTGAAGACCGCCAGGTATGTCATGTGTTGTTTTTTCTTGTCTCTCTTTCCCTCTATTCGACTCGTGAGTATCAAATTCTCCAGGCCCTCCTTCCTCATTATGTGTCCCAGAAACTTCAGCTGCCTTTACCTGATGTTAAGTATAAGCCTCCTCCTTGTTTCCATCCTCTCTAAAACCTCACCGTTGCTTACACGCTTGGTCCATGATATCTTTAACATCATTCTGTAGAACCACATCTCTTCTTCATCTTTGCTGCCGTAAAGAAGAACAGATGTCACGTAAAAGCTCAGTATTCTTTTCTTTGTACCAAAGAGATCCTCCTGTCTCGCAATACTCTTCCCAGCTTTTGGAATGTGTCCTTGGCCATCCCAATACGTCTAGGGGTCTAAATGTCGCATTTACCGTCCTCTGTCAGAACGCTTTCTAGATATCTAAACCTCCTCGTCTGCTTGATTCCCGACCTGCAAATCGTATTTCGGGTTCATCCTTGTACTGATGACCATGCAATCTGTTTTCTTATAGTTTATGCTTAGTCTTTTCTTCTCACTCTCCGTCGCTACCTTCTGTACGAGATTTTGTAATTTCTATTCCGTGTCTGCTATCAGTACTGTGTCATCTGCGTATCTTATGTTGTTAAGATTGTGAACGCCAATGCTAAATCCCGGTAGGGTTTCCAATTCTCTTAGAATTGCCTCGCTGTATAGATTGAACAGGTCGGTTGAGAAGACGCATCTTACACCCCTTTTTATTTTTGTATAGGCACATAATACTACCTACCAATTCGATAGTGACTACAACTGAAAATAATTTATCTAAACTTAATATATAATTTCGTACATCTACTTAAAAATCATTGACTTCGTAGATGGAAGCTATTTGCTACTAACGCTGTTGTTAGTAACTATATTAAAAGAACTAAGGATGTGTTCACTTCCTGTCGCCCATTGGACCATACCAAATATTGAATAGGATAATGTTAACATAATTGACAACATGAGTATGTGCAGGATACCTTTTCATACCATAGTCGAGATGAAAGTATTATATGGCCGATATCTCTTTACGAATTTTATCGACTGCTGTATATCGCTTCTTTCTCGGACATTCAAAGACACTCATATGCAGCGAATATATTCCTATTTAAGTCTTAAATAATTTATATGCACAATTGCATATTGATTGCTGGGTGAAACCGAAAAATTATGTTGCGGTAATTTTTTTATTGTGGAGAGTTGTTTGTCATCAAAGAACAGTGTTCTAGGTTCGGCTTTTACTTCAACTCCAAAGCGTCTTCTGACATTTGAGTCGCTATCGTTTGCGAAAACAAAGCAATCTTAGCGACATATAGGGCTATATTATCAGGCTATATATCAGGTTGTTGAAAAGTCCTCAGCGTTTATGCCATGTTAGGGAAATCTGAGAAATGTTTACTGTTTATTACTTGTGCAATCAAACACTTGTTGACTGTTGTTTACAAGTTTTGGGAAACAGAGAAGGCGGGAAAAGAGTTTTACATAAAATGAGTGAAATGAACAGTGATACGATTTTTAGAAATTTCGTTCGTTCTTTCATTTTCTTTTTCTTTTTCTTTTTTCTTTCTTTCTTTCTTTCTTTCTTTCTTTCTTTCTTTCTTTCTTTCTTTGATTGACACTGCAAAATAACCTTAAGACATTACAGTCATTGGCACGAAAAAATATATTTCTTTCCTCTCTCGTTCTCTCTCTCTCTCTCTCTCTCTCTCTCACTCTATCTTTCCCTCTCTCTTTCTTTCTTTCATTGACACAGAAAAAAGTAACCTTGGAATTATAATAGTCACTAATGTGGAAAAATATGTCTCTCTCTCTCCCTCTCTCCTCCCTGTCTTTCTCTCTCTCTCTCTCACTATATATATATATATATATATATATATATATTATGTGTGTGTGTGTGTGTTTCTTTTCTCTTTCCCGTTCTCTCGCCCTCTCCTTCAATGACACGGAAAAGTAACCTTATGATATGATAGCCATTAGCGTGAAAATATGTCTTTCTTTCTCTCTTTCCTTCTCTCTCCCTCTCTCTCTCTGTGTCTCTCTCCCACACACAAACACACACACACAGTGTGTTTCTGTCTTGCTTTCTCACTCTCTCGTTCATTGATACAGAATAGCAACCTTGAGATATGATAGTTACTGGCGAAGAAAATTGATTTATCTCTCTCTCCCACTTTTTTTCACTCTCATTGGTTTTCTCTCTCTCCCTGTCTTGCTCTTTCTTTCTGCCTTTGATTCGTTGAAACAAGAATTTTTCAGCACCCCTCATATATTATCGGTTTAAGCAAGATTGGAATGCAATGTTATCCAGCGATTCTTAATGTGAATGCATGATTTGGGGTGAATCTTTGCTTTGTCGAGACAAGAAATTTTCAGCACCCCTTATATCTTATTGAGTTAAGCAAGATTGAATTGCAATGTGATCTAATGCTTTCTAATCTGAATGCAGAATTTGGGGTGAATCTTTGCTTAGTTGAGATAAAAATATTTCAACACTCCTCAAAAAAATTTATTGTTGGCAAAAACTGAAGATACTAAATTCCATTATGAATCACCCAGAAATGTGCTAAAATAGATGAACAGTTGGAACGACCTTGCTCAATAAATATTGATTAACAACAGAAAACTGAATTATGCTGATGGCATCTTCTTGAAAAAATAAAAACTGATAAATCTTCCTTTTGCAAAAATGTTTTTGCTGTAAAGATCGAGACAATGGGATTTTGCGTATTTGTAAAAGTGAGTAAAAATCAAATCAAAATATTCAGTCAGCGAATCAAAATATCTCTTTTGATAGAACAATACAAATCTCGAAGGTCATTACAGTAAACTCTGTTCTTATGAAATGCTCTAATAATGAAATGCTGTGCCAAATTTGCTTGAGTTCAGAAAATACTTTAGTGAACAAACTACTGGCTTTAGTTTTACTATTGAATCCGGAATTCGATTCTAACTGTGTGCTTCATACTTGTGCCATGGTAAACTATGTTTAGTAAACAACAACCACAGCTCAGATCAGTAGATACTAATTTACATACCGTTGTCAATACATCCGGATCTGCGACTGACAAGTAATCCGATTTGTGCCGCGTCTTTCGACAGTGATCTTTCCTCGGTCGTCAATAGTGTACACTCGAATTAACATGTGAAGCAGAAGGAATGGTTGCTGGGTCTTAATATAATCTGTTTGGGACTCATAGTGCTGATTCTCCGGTAGTTGTTTTTCCTGCTTAATTTTAGTTGTGCACATATCTATATGCTTTGTGCCCGATTGAACTCTGTTGTTGCTGTCTTTAATTCTTCTAATAATTTCACGATTTACCACTTTACGGGGAGTATTTAATTTCCTATTCCTTACTCTACCTTCCCCTGTTTTAATATATTCGTCTGGGAAGTGTTTTAACAAGGAACGAAAAGGATAACACTGAAATCGGAAAGCGCATTGGGATAGCGAAAGATGCCTTCCAAAATCTAAGCAAAATATTAACAAAACAGAAAATATTCCTTAGAAGAGTACTGAACTATTATATAATATCAGTTCTCCTATATAGCGGTGAATGCTAAACAATGTCCTCATAGATGACGAAGAGATTCGAAACAACAGAAATGTAATTCTACAGAAGGCTGTCGAGAATAACAGGGACCGAACATGTGAGCAACAATGAAGTTTTAGACATGCAGAGAAATAATATCAGAAGTTCTGCTTTATGCTTTAGTTGTTTTCGCTGCTTACTGTCTTTTTAATAATAAATCCTATCATCTGATAATGCTTGCTTTGGAAATGTTGAGCGCTTAATCTAAAGTTTTTTTGAAATAGACTTTTGTATTTAAAATCAGATGTGAATGCACATATATCCACCTTCACAAAAGAACCTGTTTTTTTCGCCACGCACATTGACACACGTACCTCTCGGAACTCTCTTGTGAATCCAAAAAGCCAACGATAAGCTTATTTCGTTGTAAACCATTTCAAATTTTAAAAGACCAAGTATTTTACTCGTCAGTCGTAGATGAACGTCTGCGAATGATTGCATTATTGGTAATAATCATTCGCCAGACTGGCCTATCGATTGGTGAATGGGCAATTTGCCATACTCTCGGGCGTTGGCCTTCGTCCAGATGCTTTCTGATAATTTATTCATATATACACACACTCTCAAGCGTGCCTAGCTCCTAATACACAAGGGGAACTTTCAACCAAACCAATAGACATGTTCTATTAGACCTAGTTGACATTATAAACCTTTTTCTAATTGACGAATCCTCTCGCTAAAGGTTGGTATGTAACTTTTAGCTAAGTCGAATGAGTTACTGACAAGCGTAAATACAGTCGCCAGGCCTCAAAGAAAGAAAAGAATTCAATGTAGTCATTGGAAGAAATATGTAAATGTTTTTTGGATGTTTATATATTTTTGGAGGAGTAGATTAAAGATTTTACAAGTATTGCAAGATATGCCGCCTTGGGGTCTTATTTTTTGGTTTTAAACATATACTAACAATGTTTAGGCAATGTTAACACCCTAATAATTTGTCGTCATGGGAATATGATTGTATGAATTAACTATTCATCTCATGTACACATTTAAATATGGTTTAATTAATTAGGAATAACATTAAATAGTAGAAACGTTTTGAAGACCCAAATGTTGGAATTTGTTGAAATTTCGATCCGAAACTTTAAAGGGATCCTGGCCAAAATTGTAGATTACGTTTTACATCTTGTTTATTGAGACAATGACGATAATGTTCAATTTCGAAGTGATCATGTGATACATTTTATGCCCCACTCTCTGTCCACCTCTCTCTCTCGTTCTTTCTTTCTTTCTTTGTCAGTTCATATCTATCTATCTATCTATCTATTTATCTATCTATCTATCTATCTATCTATCTATCTATCTATAGATCTTAGTCGCTTTCTTTATTTCATTCTTTGCCTGTTCATACCTATATCTTCTATCTATCTATTTAATTATTTATTTAATTATTTATTCATTTATTGATACCTATCGCATATTATTTCTTTCTTTCTATTCTTCTATCTCTCTGATCTATCTATCTATCTTAGTCGCTTTCTTTCTTTTTTGCCTGTTCATTCCTATCTATCTATCTATCTATCTAATTAAAATCATAATTTGATAGTTCAAAGAAAACAATTGTTCACACAGAATAAGTTTTCTTTTTAAGAAAAGCTGAATTGATTTACAGTGCAAAAACGAATCTTTAATTACAATAAGATTAAGAATAAGATTAAGATTGGTCTCTTTCGAATTGTCCGTCAATTTCTTTTAAATAAGAAATAAAATAACTTATGAGTCATTATAACCTTATTTATTCTCCTTCTGTAACCGTGATTTCCCCCCTCCACTTTATCTGGGGCAGGGTCCATTTTTTATGTTATCATAAAAGTGACTCTTTTCTAAGACATCCCTACAAATACTTCGTGAATCACAAAATCTCAAAAGTTTTAGCACCTCACTTTTCAATTCTTGGTGTATTTCAAACAAAACTTATTGATCGGAATCGACTTTTTTCATTAAAATCGACCAAAACGGCCATTTTTGAAACCTTTGTAAACAAAAGTTAATTCTCAGTTTTAAATATCATGAAAAAGTAAAATATTTCTGAAATGTAATTTGTACAAAATTAGCAAATGTAAAGTTAATCTGATTTGAAACAAATATTACTTATAGCATAAAATGTTGTATATAAACATTTCTTAAATACGGGGTTTTGATTTTTTTACATGTTAATCGAATTAATTTACATTCCACTGACAATCAAACGTGTACATAGTTAAATCTGGGGAAGAAGACGATAAATTTTTTTCGACGTAAAACAGGCAACATTTAAATAGTTAAAATTGTAATAAGCTTTACAATATATGATTAGTAAATATAGTTTTGCTTAATAACAATATTTCCTAAAAATTATCTCATTGAAAATGAATTTTAAATGATTTAAAATCTTTATAAATTATTCAAATTAAAATTGTAAAAAATGAAAACAAATCTTGTAAAAATTCATTTTTCGTCGGAATTTTTTTCTTCAGACAATATTTTCTTTAATATATATTATTCATAAAAGCAATTAAGACCTTCTCTAATGACTTGGTTTTATTGCGTTTTTTATTAATTTTTCGATACAGAACGTAAAATTCTATGATTTAAATTTTTTCTTTAGAATTTTGCCTTTAACCTAATATAGTCACTAAAACTTATCTCGATGAATTTGATCTTAAAAATTTTAAATGCAATAAAATTAAGGGGCTTCTGTCTTCTAATATATATATATATATATATATATATATATATATATATATATATATATATATATATATTTTTACCAAGATTTTCCTAATATAAAGAAATTTCAAAATAAAATCATTAATTTGTAATTAAAAATATTTGAAAACTTTTATTATAATCTGACAATTATCTGATTTTTGCAAGAATTTCCAAATGTGTCTCTTATCGCAAAAATGAGGCTGACAAAAGAAAAACAAGTTTTTTAATCAAAATTTCGAATGTTCTAAAAAAAAGTTAAAAATTAAATTAAATAATAATAATAAAAAAATTGATTCTTCCTCTTAATGTAACAACGATTTTGACAATAAAACTGTTTTCATTGTTTGTAGCATTTTTTCATCAGGGTATGCTGATTTTTTTTTTTTTTTGCGTTTTCGTGGATATAGCTAAATCTATATTTTGATTTTTATTACAACTTTTTGGGCTTTTTTATCCTGACACTGTGTGAACAGATATCCGGCGCTTCAAGTCTAAGGTTAACCGTTATCCTTTCTACTTAACCTCATGAACTGCACTTCTTACATTTTCTTAGGCTCATGCACCACACAGTAGCCCTCTACTTTGAGTGGCTCTTGAGCCTTTTACTGGGTGGACATTGGAATAAAAAAAGTAAAACCTGAACATATTTTGAGTTGTAAGAATAATTACTTTATGTGAGTGAATATTGCATTGACAATTCTTTTAACAATGATCTTTTTCAAAATACGATTCCTACATTTTAATCCATAGCTGGTGGGACGGGGGTGGAATTATACCTTTCTCAAGAGTATTTGTGCGTAAGTGAATGCAACGTACCCGACTGAAATTCGAATTTGGCTCTCAGAATTCTCATTCCGAGCCGTTAGCCGTTACACCACCATCATTGTTGCACTGGAAGAGTAGCAGCAGACTTGATACATGCTGAAGTAAATGTAAGAGAGGAAATATGCCTTCCAAAAGCTAAGCAAAATACTAAGACATGGAGTAATTTCGTTATAAACCAAGAAATAAGTGATTCATTGCTATGTAATATTAGTTCTATCATATGACATCGAACGCTGGACAATTTCCTCACAGATGAAGAAAAAAATTAAAGTAAAAGTAATGTGGTTCTACAGAAGGATGCTGAGAAAATCTTTGCCGGGACATTTAAACAACGGGGAAAGAAATCAGCGAGTAGCCTAACCCTAACCCTAACCTTAACCCTAGACCTAATGATGACAAAATGGTGAAGTCAGGGTGGACAGTAAAACAACAAATATTTCTGATGCTAAGTATAAATGTCCCCTTTTCGTTGTTATTTTCCTTATAACTTCTTCGTTGCTTGCATATTCCAAACATGGCATTTTTTTAAATTCAATTCACCCCAAACAAGGCAGTAAAACCACTATGACGCAAAAAAAATCCACTGGGTTCAGAATAATATGATAAAACCTTAGACCAAATAACAATAAAAGAAGAGGAATGAAGACAATAGATAATGCATTTAAATTTTTGAAGATCAACATTAACCAGAAAGGATGGAGTCGGAAGAGATTTCCATTGGCGGGAAGTACTACAAAAAGAAACTGCTAGCATAGAGCTTAAGGTTACATCCTGTAAAACGATGTGCCCCTGTTGCTAATCTATATAGTACTCTTGTAAATCCATTAAGTCTAGTACGAAAGAGCAAAACTTATCAGAACAATTAAAGTTTGTCTTTATATTCCAAGCTGGAACACATTAGGGCGATGGGAAATATTAATGAAAACAGGAAAAATTTGTTTCTTCACTTTTGTTTATATGTTATTTTGTCCATTCAGGACGTTAGCGATCAAAAAAAAAAAAAAAAGTCTAAAACCTTGTTCCGCCATCCTCAAGCTGGTTAGGTAGGTTATGTGTCATTTTTTTTTCTCTATCCTTATTTCCATCAATATGTCCTGTGAGTATCAAATTTTCCAAGCCCTCTTTCTGTATTATGTTCACGAGAAATTTCAACTGCCTCTTCCTTATGTTAAGCATAAGAGTCCTTTTTGTTTCCATTTTTCTCTAAAATTTCATCATTATTCGTCCCCTGGTATCCTCAGCATTCTTCTGTAGAACCGCATTTCTGTTCAAGGCAAAATCTTTCTTCACTGGGAGAAAATTTATATATATATTTTCATATATATATATATCTGATATTACGTAACATTTCAGTACTCTTTTCTTCTTTTTTTTTTTCTAAGGAATTTTTCTTTTGGAAGTTATATTTCGCCATTTCAAAAGTGTCGGATTTCAGTGTCACACTTTCCGTCCTGAAAATGTTAAAACACATCTCAGATATTTAAATTGTTGTACTTGCTTGATTTTGGTATCTCCAATTTGAAATTTCTATGTTCGGCTGTTCCTTTTGCTAACAACCATGCGTTATCTTCTTGCACTTGATGTTTAGTCCTTTTATTTCGTTTTCCTTCACTACCATCGGAAGGAGTTCTTCTAGTTCCGTTTCTGTGTCTGCTATCAATACTGTATCATCTGCATATATTATGTTAAGATTGTGGACGCTAATAATGAATTCTGGTAGGAGTTCTAATTCTGCCGGAGAAACAAAGGAAAGAGTGATGAATTGTAACGTAATATCAATCCTCTTATATGGCAGTGAATGCTGGACAATTTTCTCACAGATGAAGAATTGGAATAACAGACATGGTTCTTTAAAAGAATGCTGAGAATACCATGGATCAGCATGTAATAGAAAGAACACTTGTACTTAGAATAAAAAATAGAAAGCTGAAATATCTGAAACGTAATGAGGAAAATGGACTTAGAGAATTCAACACTCACAGGACATACTAAAGGCAAAGGGGACAGAGAGAAATAGCGAGTAACCTATTTAACAGGTTTGTATAAATGAGGAGGCACGGTGGAGTAATGGATAGCTCTATTGAATAAATCGGAGAACCTAGGCTCGAATTTTTTTGTCGAATCCAGTAACCATTCTAGGACGTGACAACTCTGAAATCAAACTTGGGAAAGGTATGAACTCTCCTCTTCCCCCACCCCCAGACATGAGTAAATAGCTGCACAGATTAGGTTTATAAGCCTTTTTTGGCAAAATGTTCCCCCCTGCAGAAAGAAATTGGCAACCTCCTTTAAAAAAATTGTGCCTTTTCAGTCATTTATCGACATGATCAAATTCAAGTATTTTATAAGAATAAAATTAATTCTCTTGATTCTGAATGGCAGATCAATTAAAATCTTATTTTGATATAAAACATTGCTAAAATGAAGGTAGGAAGATTTTGAGCTAATTCACCACGTCCCTTAAGACACGTTACAATAGAAAGAAAATATAATTGACTGCATTTTTTTTTATGAATCAAAAGGATGAGGCTTTATTATTATTTGAACTATTTAAAAGCGGACTATTGTCTTCCTCTTTGTTGTTGTTGTTACGATAACGTTTCGGGCGTTGTGCTCTCTGGCCTTCATCAGGCGTATATCAATCTCGATAACCTAGAGCAGTGGTTCTCAACCGGGGTCTACATGGACCCTAGGGGTCCATGTAATATTTCCGGGGGTCCACAGGCAAAACACAATTGTTGTGTTAATTAAAAATAGTAATAATAATTATTATTATAATTATAGTAGAATATTTTATTTGTATTAAATTAGTTTTCATTTAAAAATAAAGCTTAATCGTATACTATTTCTTTGATAATTAAAACCTTAAAATTTATATTAGTGAAGAATAGAAAATTGTTCTTATGTCCAATAGCTATGAAGGGGTCCACCAAGATAAAAAGAAGGGGAAAGGGGTCCATGGGTAAAAAAAGGTTGAGAACCACTGACCTAGAGGGTCTAAATCTTAAAACAATTATAAAAGTTAGCAGCTAAATAATTCTTTCTTCTAAAAATTTCCTGTAAGATATTTTTAAGTGGCTTGCACGTTATTGTGCAGAATTCTGCGTTCAAAATGAACAGTTAAGTGAAATTATTGTAGAAAATTCTTTTCGATTTAACTTTTTCCCTTGCGGTTTTAATCAAACTGTATTAATGCACATTTAGAGAAGAGAAAAGATTTTGCTGCTTCACTTAAAATCAATAAAATCGAACTGTATAATTGGATTTGCGTATATTGGTACACTTAATAAAGAAATCGCCGTCTGACTTACAAATCTACTTAAATGTCCTTCATTACTCTCCACAGCTTCCGTTTATTTATTCTCAAAGAATTGTCATGACGTCTTGAATAAGATAATGGAGTAGCTTCAGTATAGCGCTTCTCCTAAAATGGCTGCCATTCAAGGCTCGCGAACCAAGTCTACCCTGTTATTTAAACCAGTATTGAGAAAAAATAGATGCATTCGTACTTGTAACAAGTGGATTTTCTGTGAAAGTGAACGCAGTAGATTAGACGGGGAGTTGTAAAGAATCATAATTTATAGGAAATCATAATTTATAGGTACACTAAATATACAATACAGACATAGTGTATTTTCCACTGATCATTTTTGTAAAAGAAAAAAAAACCCTAGGATACACACACATTTTACAGAGATAAAGCTCTTTGTAATGTGTGAGTACATTTTTTCTATTTCTTTAAGGCATGGGCTATCAGGGACCCCTTCACTGAGTATATCGGAACCCTTTTCAAAAAATCTGCGGGCTCCAACTACAACTAGAATTGTTGATGTCATGTACTACATTTTTTCAGGTTTCCACTTCAAGATCCTTGTAATTTGCTAGATTTTTGAAGATCTTCAAAGATACATTACAATCTGCAGAGACTGCCATATCAATAAGATAGCACATTCTCTTGTTATGGTCTTTGATCACGATGCCTGGACGATTAGCATTGATTTTTCTGTCTGTGTGTATTGTAAAGTCCCATAAAATTGTTACATAGCCTATCTCTGTAAACGGGTCTGGGTCATGCGCATATCAGTTTCTTACAATTTCCTTGCCGTAAAAGTTGCATATTTTCCAGTTCAAATATATCGGCTCACTTTATAACACCGAAATTTATATTCAGTGGGTGCTAACAGTGTACAACGTGATACGATATAGTCAATTGTTTTATTATTATAATTTATTATTATTATTATTATTATTGCTGTTGTTCTTGCTGTTAACGTCATATTTGGTCGGTAGAAGTGTTTGAATTTTCAATTCATTAATTGCTTATATATATATATATATATATATATATATATATATATATATATATATATATATATAATAAAAAAAACTTAAACACTAATATTCCATGGTCATAATTTATTCCATTGAATCGTAAATATATATATGTATTTTAATATAAAAAAAAAGATATACCATTATAGATCTCAATGGATATTATATAGAGCAATATGATATACATCAAGGAAAAACTTAACGTATCATCGAAAAGGATTTTAAATCATAATTTATTTCGGCAAATAAATTTTTAATATATAATATTTATATAATAATGATAGATCTCCTTGGAGATTGAGGTGCGGACAGTGTAACGGTTACGGACGTGGAAAATGAATTTCGCATACCGACTTCAAATTCCGTTCGATTCTGTTTCGTTCCCTTCACACAAATACCTTTGCAAAAAGCATGAATCTATCTCCCCCCATTTATGGATTAAATATCAGCACCATGAAAAATTCTGAAATTAAATTGCCATGAAAAAATTCTGAAGAGATGTTGACTCTCCCTAGATATGGCTGTGGCTGTATTGCACGTGATGCACCCCACAACCATAAAGATTTACGCGACTGGTTTGACTTCTCGGAGAAGAGTATATATCTGATAATATATATAAGATAATATGTATATATTATCTGATGATAATACTCACTATATATATATATATATATATATATATATATATATATATATATATATATATATATATATATATATTAAAATTTGTATTTTAGGCAGGAATTTCTCTTTTAGGCATGTCTGATTGAATAAATTACAGATATTATATGTATGTAATTTATGTTATGTCTGCTAATTTTAACAATATCCGTTCATACTCACGAATAACCTTCCGTGTATTGATGTTAAAAGATGTTTAATGCGCGTGTGACGATGACATTATAACATAGAGAGAGAAAAAAATCCATAATGGATAATTTTTTCACGTTTTAATAAACGCTCAGCACATTGACGACCGTTTTGCATTTAAAAGCATAATGAAAAAATTACGGTAATGGATAACAACGCATAACTTTGTATAAGTACTTGTACTAATGAACAACATATAGTTTTGTATTACTTGCACCCCTGAAGATGATCTTGGAAAAAGATCGAAAGTACTTGGGAAATGAAAATAAAAGAAATTTAAACAGCTATAGCACATTTCTCTCATCCTTTAGCATCAATACACGGGAGGTTATTCGTGAGTATGAACGGATTTTGTTAAAAATTAGCAGACATAATGTCTGTAATTTTTTCAATCAGACATATATATATATATATATATATATATATATATGTGTGTGTGTGTGTGTGTGTGCATATATATATATATACATGCATACATGCATATATATATATATATATATATATATATATATATATATATATATATATATATATGTGAAAAGTGTATATAAATATAAATAAATATAAGTATGTATAATTATTTATATATTATATGCGCAGTACTTATTAGAAAGCGCTCAATATCAGAGATAGAGCTAACATATTTGGTTGGATAGATGCAATAAATTACAGACATTATATGTATGTAATTTATATTATGTCTACTAATTTTTAACAAAATCCTTACTTTATGGTTGTGGGGTGCACCACGTGAAATACAATACAATAAGGATTACAAATTTCTACCTGTTACATATACACAGTCACCAAAAACAAACAAATAACCAGCTTTAAATATAACAAATAAACCCCATTTTTTCAAAATTTAAAAATAAATATAAATAATAATAATTTTACCTATCATAATTTTACACAAACCCCACCACACGCATATACATACATGCGAGGAAATATTTTTCAGCGGGAAAATACATAATATGACATGTATACAGTAACGAGACATTTCCGCCACACTTCCAATGTTTAAATTTCAACATTTCAACATACAAATGCATATGTATAGATATAACACCACCCGTATACATACATGTGTCATATAAACTGCCCACATATGTTTATATATGTATGAGTCCCGACGGACGACCAAGTATGCATATGTGGCTGCATACATCGATGTTTTGCGTTAGTACGATGAATGACAAAACGACGAAATTTCCCCCAACTTCCACAATAACACCAATACACGCAATCTATAAACCAAAATTTTTAAAACATTAATCAGTTTGTCTGACGATCGCTAAAGCGTGAAACCCAGGGTCACAAACTCACATCTATCCAACCAAATATATATATATATATATATATATATATATGTAGAAATTTTGAAAAACAAACAAAAATCCATAAATGTAGTTAAAATGAAAGAATTGTCGACGTCAGACGTTTCGGTTTTAATAAACCATTTTCAAGACAAAATTCATTAAAAATACAAATTCAGTTCAATATGACATAAAACACAAGTCTTATCCAAGAGTAAAACAGATAACTGACAATTTTTAAAAAGATCAGCTTTCCGTTTAACGTGGTCACGCCGTAGTCACATGGGCGACGCTTTCATAACGTATTCCTAAAAGTTCGTGACTATTTTAAAACTCCTTTTCCGGATAAGCCTGCAATCCTCCATTTGTAAAAAACAATTTAGTTTGTGTTTTCAGTAGACAGTATATAAGCAAGTGTAAATGGATATAAATCCGACAGAATGTAGAAATTTTGAAAACAAACAAAAATCCATAAATGTAGTTAAAATGAAAAGGGTGTCGACGTCAGACGTTTCGGTTTTAATAAAACCATTTTCAAGACAAAATTCATTAAAATACAAACATGGAGGATTGCAGGCTTAAAATGCAGGAGTTTTAAAATATCATTTATACGTTATGAAAGCGTCGCCCATGTGACTACGGCGTGACCACGTTAAACGGAAAGCTAATAAAAATTGTCATTATCTGTTTTATCTTGGATAAGACTTGTATGTCCATCGTTTTCGTCATATTGAACTGAATTTGTTTTAATGAATTTTGTCTTGAAAATGGTTTATAAACCGAAACGTCTGACGTCGACAATTCTTTCATTTTAACTACATTTATGGATTTTGTTTGTTTTTCAAAATTTCTACATTCTTCTTACATTCTGGGATTTATATCCATTTACACTTGCTTATTATATATAATATATTAATACTTAAAGATTAGATATACTTCACGCATTCATGTAATATTTTGAAAAAGCATTATAGTCTTTCAAATTAACTGACTCGTAATTACTTTGAGCAAGAAGAATTAACCAATGGGTTTGAACGGATGGTTAGGCCGAATGTTTCTCGGTTCGAGGGAATACTGAAAAGATCTCAGCTTCATCAAAGGACCAAACATTAAAATTTTTCCACATTCCTTCGTAATTTGGTCCTATGTTGGGTTTAGGTGAAGTGAAGCAAAAGTAAACAAACGAAATATTGAAATAAGTCAAGAAACCATATTTTTAAATTTTACTGCTTCGAAGTGCAAAATATAATTTAAAAAAAAAGTTTCATAAAGTCAGTTGATAACAATTCTTCGTGTTCCTTCAGATCATAGCTTTGCACAACTTTCTGGATTTTGTAGCTCAAGGCAATATTTATACGCTTACTCTCTCTCAGAGTTACTATTTTGCCATCTATTTACAAAAGCTCATTAGG
Source organism: Acanthosepion pharaonis (assembly GCA_903632075.3). NCBI lineage: Eukaryota > Metazoa > Mollusca > Cephalopoda > Sepiida > Sepiidae > Acanthosepion > Acanthosepion pharaonis. The sequence continues at coordinate 1,409,996 of CAHIKZ030002855.1, read as the reverse complement.
CAATTTCTATTTTTCTTATGCTTTGTATGTCTGGAAAAAAACTGTGAAGAATGAATGAATTGATTGAAATTGTCCGTTAACAACAAATACAACATAACGAATTAGTTTAATACTCTATGTCAGTCTTGAAAACCTTAGTTTTCCATGACTTCCTCTCTGTCCTTTCTTGCTGTAAGCAACGTTTGGCTCTTTACAATCTTCATTGTTCCTGATCTGCCATTCATTTATGAAAACATAAGGGAGATTACTCGCTTCTTCCTTCCGTGTCTTCTATATGATCTGTGATTGTTGGATTTTCCAATCATTCTTTTTTGTTGCTGTTATAGTGGAACACACCTATTCTATAATTAATAGACTCTCCCACCTATATTAAGTAGTAGTAGTAGTAGTAGTAGTAGTAGTAGTAGTAGTAGTAATAGTCGCTAAGTCGCTCAGTGAGTCAGTCAGACTGACCGGCTGATCGGTTGAACTCTCTGCCTTCGGGCGGGGAGGAACCCGAAGGATGTTACACCGAAGGGCTGATTCTCTTTCGGGGAGGTAAACCGACCCTGAACCCGTTTATACGGGTTCAATGGGCATATTTTTGGCAGAGTCCACGGGCTCGGAGATCCCACGTTAAACCGGCCTTGTGCCACATGATACCCACGTGGGCGGGGGTGACTAAGTCGCTCAGTGAGTTGGTTAGTCAGTCGATGCCGGACGACCGTTAGTCGGATACTAAAAGTACCAGCCACCGCTACTAGATCTCTGCGTCATTACCTATCCTATCAAGTTCCTAACGTTTTGTACGTCGAACCTATTTTAGGACCGACTTAGTGAAATACAAGCCTCCACTGTGAAACTACTCTACAACAGTTGCATACAAAATGATATCAGTGGGTTTTTTTTGTTTGTTTTTTGAAACTTTGTATATTGAATTCTTTCTTTTTATGTGCCATGTCCTCTCAGGGCGTAGGCCTTCATGGCTCTCCACCTCCCTCTATCCCTTGTGGATCTCAACAAGTTCCTTCCCTCTGCTTCCTCCCCCAGACCACCTTCTGTGAATCACTTGTTTAAGTCCGCTCGGTATGTCGCGCGTTGTTTTCCCTTGTCTCTCTTTACCTCTATTCGACCCTTGAGTATCAGATTCTCCAGGTCTTCCTTCCTCATTATGTGTCCCAGAAAACTTAGCTGCCTCCTCCTGATATTAAGTATAATCCTCCTCCTTGTCTGCAACCTCTCTAAGATCTCATCATTGCTCACACGCTCGGCCACTGTTTCTGAATAAACTATCGAAAGATATCTGCAGAGAAAAAACATCAACTTTCGTTTTCACAAAGCTTATTTTCATTCTGTGTGAAAATTGGTTGATTTTGTTTAGCGGCATATCAACATCTATGGGTTATTTAATGCCGAAACCCAACTATTTTGAACAGTTTTACGGCTTCAAATAAATATATACTATAAATAGGTATTGTTGGTAATTTTACTATAAATCTGTATTGTTGGTATGTTTATATAAAAAATGTACCTTTATACTTTCATAATTTTTTAAGGGCTTAACTTTGCCCATAGGCTGGACCCCCGCCCCTAACAGGTGCTACTGCCCCTGGTTAGAATGGACCTGGGAACGACAGGAATAATTAAGTGGTGGCTCCACGCTCTTCAAAACCTCCCCTCTCCCGATCAGAGGACTTGCTGCTGGATGTCGTTTGTCGTCATACTCAGGACTATTCTATGTGAAAACTATGACTTCCGATCATAGACAGAATAAAATTAACAATCTTCATCTGGTGTTCATATGAATTGGGGAAATTTGTGGTAAAAAACTTAAAGTAGCTTATTATTTTTCCAGAAACTTTCAGCCTTGCAGTCGCTAGTCCATTGTTCTATCTGTTGACACAAAGCCACGAGCGTTCTTCTCGTTGTCTTGCAGTTTTCATTTGGTAGAGTTTACCGAACAGATAAAATCATGATAAACTCTCTTTTCCCCTTCCCCATAACCAATATAAACAGTATTTTTAATATCATTTCTAATGTCATCCGGGCGTTGTTTCGATTTTATCTCAAATTATTAATACCGTGTGTCAACATAGAAAAAAAATAATTTTCTGACTTTGTGGTAATTTTTCTTTTGACATTAGAAATTTGTTAGTTATTTATCACGAGGAGTGTGTAGTAAACAGACACTGGTGAAAAAAAAAACAAGGAAAATCAGTGAGACTAAAAAAGAAAAAAAATTGTTTTAGTATAAAATCGATCGATTTTAGTTGTTAGATGCCAAAAGTAAATCAAATGTGTTACGAGATGACATAAAATGCATATTAGTTGTTTCTGTATTTATCATCAGTGAGGGTGTTTCTGCGAAGAATATATCGACCTAGGAAATTAACATTTTGGCATTAAAATCATTATGATTTATGCTTTCGTCTTTCTTATATATATATATATATATATATATATATATATATATATATATATATATATATATATATACACTACAGTCCAAAGCTTTGAATCCACCCCAGAATTAGCATGAGATAAACTTGACAGAAGAGTGAAAAAGAAACTCATTAGATTCATTAGAAAAAGAATGGAATCAATTATCAAACTTATACTTTGATAAACTTTTCCAACGAATTTCCAAAAATTGTGCTAGAGTAATCAAGACTAAAGAAGGATATTTTTGACGAGAGGATATTTTGATGAGAGCAATTTTTAATTATATATATATATATATATATATATATATATATAATATATTTATTTAAAAAATATGATTCCAGCACGCTACATGAGAGTTCTCATGTTTCAAAACAAGCCGAAAACTTCAATATATATATATATATATATATGATAAAAATATTATTTTAAGGTATACTATATTTATGAGATAAAATGCTCAATATCAGAGATAGAGCGTATGTAAATATAAAAGTGTATATTGAGGCAAACACCCTAAAACGAAAGTCTGTGTCTGAAGACTGCGTTTAAGCATGAAACAGACTGTCGCCGGTATATACACGCTTGTGCAAATTGATTGAAACAACCATTTTAGTTTTCTTTCTTTCAACATGGGGTCTGTTTTAGAGTCAATGAAGTGACAGTGATTTCAATTTTTTCTTCAGATTAGGTCATTTGCAATGGTGTGCAGTAATATGAATCTATTTTTGGGTGTATGATGAAATTTGTTTGGCCTTGAAAAATATTCCGTTTTCCGTCAGATTTTTATCACGTCCAAACAATATTTGTCTCGATCGTCGATTAGTTGTCCTACGGCCATTTGTCTGCATTGGACGTTATTTCAAGGAAGCGTACGAAAATTGTAACGCTGCACGAAGACACTGGCAAGCCTTACCATTGAGCAAATCAAAGTAGTATAGACTGACCTGGAAATTCTCCTGATTCTCGAGAATCTGTGGTCAATCTGCAAGGAACGACTTTATGAAATGGACATACGAAGAACTAACATATGCACTGGGTCATGTTTCATTGGAAAAATATGAAGAAAGTAAATAATAAGGGAATTATTTGTTTTGTTTTAATTAACTTGCACAAGGATGTAATTGTGTGTTATCTGTGTGTGTAACTATAATTTTGCTTAAAAAATACCAGTTTAATTAAAAGAGAAAGCAATCTACCAAGACGAAAAGGCATAGAATGTGATTTAATCGTGAGATCAACAACAGGAAATTTGCGCCCAGGTTTATACAACATTTTACCTTTATTTGAAGATCTATCATCACTATGTGGAATATTCAATAACAAAAATGTTAAAGCTACCGACACTTGAGTTTGAACATAGATCGCCAGTAAGCAAACACAGGCGATCCCATTATTGAATTAAGTAGACCACGTGATCATAGAGGAAACGCATATATAGGAAATCGCGTGACCTCTAGATTGATCTCTATTTCTAGTCTATCCTCTATACTATACGGATCGCTATTCTCTCTACTATTTGTCTATACGGATTACTATTCCAGCGCGTATTATTGAGCAAGTACTATTAGTGCGAGTGCTATTCGAATGCGTCTCACACCAGTATTGTTCAACGGCACAGTGTATCTGCGATTACAAAGTCTCTACTAAAACGAGCATTACAAAAATAACAACGAGTATTCGTTGGCATCACAAAAATGGCAACGAGTGTTCGTTGATATCACACAAAAAAGCATAAACAAATAGAGAAAAGAAACTAAATGAAATTGGCTAGACTATATACCCAAACACATATTTTTTAGTAAATAATTTACTAGTTTAAAATTTCAGTGTCCTCTCTCTTCATTTTCATAGGTAGTTACATCAATGTAAACATCACTTTAGTCGATGAAGTCCTTAATTTTCCGATATATATATATATATATATATATATAATTCAAAAAAAAAATTTCGCTTGATGATGGAACAGAGCTTAGTACTTTAATTCAATTTAATTAAAATAATTATATTGAAGTTTTCATCTTGTTTTTGAAACATGGGAACTCTTATGTAGCGTTGGAATCATATTTTAAATAAATAATTATATTAAGGCTCTACTTTTGTATCGAGCACTATTTTTTAAAAATAATAACAAAAATACTAAAGAACTTTGGATTATTTACCTAACGAGTTCTTTCCTATTTTCTATATATTTTTACACACACACACACACACACACACAAACACACACACACACACAAAAAGACACACACACACACACATATATATATATATATATATATATATATATATATATATATATATATATATATATATTAAAAAAGAAGGGTGGTGCCGCAAACGTTTTTGGTTGTAATGTGGATTTATTGAGAAAAAATATTATACTTTGTTTTACATAATTTCACGACACGTGTTTCTGGTCCGGGAACGCTTATGGCAACTTTTGACATCAGTAGCCTATACAGTAACATACCCCATGAACTAGGGAAAAAAGCGATCTCATTCTGGATTGAAAAACATCCAGAAATACTACATCCGAGATTCACTAAAGAGTTCATTATCGATAGTATAGACCTAATTCTAAACAATAACACCTTTGAATTTGACAACAAAAACTATATCCAAACCCTAGGTACTGCGATGGGAACAAAAATGGCACCAACATATGCCACCCTAACATTAGCTTACCTAGAAGAAAACCTCTATGAAAAGATAGAACAAATATATGGGACAAATATAAAGACCCAATTCACTAAATCTTGGAAAAGATATCTAGATGATTGCTTCATCTTTTGGAAATCATCATGGGGTGATATTAACCAATTCCATACACTACTTCAAAACTTACACCCAAAAATCAAATTCACGCAAGAATATAATTTTAACGAATTACCATTTTTAGATATACTCATTAGAAATAAAACAACCACATAATCACAGATATCTACCACAAACCCATAGACACTCAACAATACGTTCATTTCAAGAGCCATCACCCAAAAAGCTGCCTAAAATCCATCCCCTATTCCCTAGCACGTAGAATTTGTACAATAGTGACTGATAAACATCTCCGAAAAAATCCGCTTAGAAGAACTACATAAAACTCTCAAGAAACGAGGCTACCCCACAACACTAATAAACAAAGGTATTGAACTCGCGAAAGAAATTCCTCTAGACCAACTTAGAAATAAAAAAGAAACGTAACGTCGAACAAACTCTAGCATATGTCTCAACGTACAACAAAAACAACCCAGAAATATTCCCAGAAATCACAAAAAATCTAGATTTACTTAGCAAGAATAATAAACTGAATAATATACTAAAAACAACCAAAATAATTAAGAGCAAACGCCAATCTAGAAACCTAAAACACATATTAACCTCATCTAAATTTAGCCAACGCAAAATACAGGGAGTCACAAAATGCAACAAAAAAAAGATGTGGAGTTTGTGACATGATTATAGAAGGAAACTCCTACACTTTTGAAAACCCAAAAAAAACATTCACAATAAACAAAAACTTAAAATGCAACTCCAAAAAATGTAATTTATGCACTTAAATGCACAAAATGTAAGAAGTCATATATAGGCATCAGCCAACAACTGAACAACAGGGTCTCCCTACACAAAAAGCAATATAAAATTGACAGACAACAGAAAACTTTTGTATCACAACACATTTTCAAATGTAACCAAGGTAAGTTTAATATCATGCCGATATATCAAACAGACAATTACTCGTATCTACAAATACAGGAAAAAACTTTATAGACAAATTCAAACCCGAACTGAATAGATCGTAACCCCCCCACAAAAAAAAAAAAAAAAAAAACATGCACACAGGGTGACCCAATACAATGATCAAATCGCTCACATACATGGACGCACACTCATATACAGGAGACACAAGGAGATATATATATGTGTATGTACACATACATACATTTATGTATGTATATGCGGATGTTGACAACTTAAGAGTGTGTGTGTGTGTGTGTGTGTGTGCGTGTGTGTGTGTGTGTGTGTGTGTGTGTGTGTGTGTGTGTGTGTGTGTGTGTGTGTGTGTGTGTACTGGTTCCATGTAGCTTGGGAAATATTTGTGTATATGTGTGTGTGTACTGACTACTTGTGGTGGGATAGTGTGTGTATGTGCGTATGTGTGTGTATGCGTGTATAAGTACAAATAAGTTTACAGATTCCTCGTAGTAAGGAAATATACGCACGCATATATACACGCATGCTGACAGGAACACACCAAAATAGAAACAGATCCAAGAGCACATAGAGGTCACTAAAACATTAAAAGATTAAATGCCGATAACTACTCGCTGGACAAACCTTAATTGTTTTATGACCCTTCGCGCAAACTCTTCATTGACAATTCTAGAAAGAAAATTCGGATTGCCAACACACAAACAGAATGTCTCATATCGAGAATATTCCACATTGAACATGAAGAAAAATTAATTATTTTTAATAATATGTAGAAATCTCCACTTTCACCTGAAGACGGTTGCGAGACCAGAAACACGTGTCGTGAAATTATGTAAAACAAAGTATAATATTTTTTCTCAATAAATCCACATTACAACCAAAAACGTTTGCGGCACCACCCTTCTTTTTAATATACATACTTTTCTCTCGTTGGAATCACTACAACATATTTCTTTTATATATATATATATATATATACATATATATATATATATATATATATATATATATATATATATATAAACTAAACTTACATTGGAACATATAAACTACCGACAAAAATGCACATTTGTTTCTATGTCTATAGTTAGACATTTCATCTGGTAGTTAACGTTGGCTCGATCTTTCCCCACTTTTTTTCAGCTTGGGTATCGATCTCGTCGTCGTCGTGTAGTGGTACATTCTGTCGAGGATTGCTTCCTTCTCGTGTAGTACCACTTTCCACGGTTCGCTGTTACCATAACGTTAATCACCTGATGAGATGTAAACTAACTTTATATCGTTTGGGCTGAGAGTTTTGGATTTTATTCCTCCATTTCATAATGAACTTAAGTATGCAGAGAATGCGATGAATATTTTGCCTGGAAATGCTGCGAACGATCAGGATTGCAGCGTTTGAAATTTCAGATTCAAATTTTCACGAACAATCACTCACTGCATTAAACATTGATAAAAAAATAGCTCCTTCAATGTTAGCATAAACGTTTCCAATGGACGAAACGAAGGAATTGTTATAGGAACAGAAGTATGAAGAAGAACAACAACAAGTGATAAATACTCGGATGAGGATAACATTTAGCTGAGAAATTAAGAATTTAAAAGGCGATATATTCAGACGCAATAACTATGAATTATTACTTTATTTTTTAATTTATATTAATGTTCATCCTGAACAAGGCCCAAGTGCCACTCGAGGTAGAGGGTTAAAAAGTAATAGGTACAGTTTACGGAAATATTTGAAAAAAATCATTTCACCCAAACAGGGCGGGAATGCCACTAGTACGCAGGGAGTGGCTTACTGGAAATGAAAATGAAAGAGAAGACTGAGAATAGGGTGGATATAGCTATTTCTACAGTAAAAGAATGGGACCTAGATGACAATCTAGTATCATGCTTAAATTCATGCATTCGGAGCATCCGGGCAAAAAGCTTGTCAGAGCAGTTGCCATGAAAATATTTGTAGAAAAGACAGAGGGATGTCTTTTTTGTCTGATCTGACAGATTTGCTTTTGAGACACGAGTAAATGGTAATATCTGCATAAATACATAGTTGAGAACTGGTGACATGTGGGGAAGATAACGGTTAACCCTAGACCTGAACAGGTTAAGATTGTAGTAATCGAGGAAGCATCCTCTTCGGAGTCGCTTTCACAAAGGAGCAGTTTGTGTGAAGAAGCTGTTCGAGTGGATCTTACTACTCACCAACGAATGGTATGAGGTTGGTTTGTTATATTCCCTATGCACTAATTTATATATATATATATATATATATATATTACATACTAAGTATGATTGAAAAAAATATTAAAATAAACCCTCTCTAAACTCGACCATGTCTCTCAAACCACTCCTCATTACACCCTCTGTTAAATTACAAAAACTTACACTACCCATCAAAAGTGTAAATTTTCATTTCCTCTTTTGGAAGTGCTATCTGATTATCCAACGTCCTTTAAAAGGGCCCTGGTGAAATAAAATTATTTATAATAAAAAAACAGGCCACTTTAAGGTTCTTAAAGTGGCCTGTTTTTCTTTAATATATATATATATATATATATATATATATATATATATATATATATATCACATTTTTGGTTATGTATGTGTTAAATGTAGATGTACGAACAGTCATATTTACCAGTGACCTTTATAGTAAAGAAAACTTGTCAGTGAATTCGTGAAATAAAAATATCAAAGCTGTCATAATTACACTGAAAGAACAATTTGTGATAGTTTATATATTAACACTAAAGCAAGCTATATAAATATGTTTACCAGCCATGTACTTTCTTTTAGAAACTCTCCTGCCAGTCTCCTGAAAAATGCGGAACAACATGGCTGCTGTGAAATTCACTCGTCTGTTAAAAGTCACTACCGATATTTCTACTAAGGCAGGCCAAACACATTCACTCGTAACTAAAAGTGCTATAAGTTTGGGTTCTGAAAAGAAAGAGGATTTAAATGCTCTGCCTTTTCACAGGAGAAGTGGTATTGATCTTAGTGTTCTTTCTTTTCGGACGGAGATAATCTCGCGGAATTTATAAACTCGGAGATCGGAGGCGAGATTTCATCGGCTTGAGTTTGCAATGTCTACAGTGAAATCAATCACGAAATACGCAGCTTACGATTGAATGTCGGTATTGAGATCTTTGTTGACAGTAGTTTTTGCTCTTTCAGATTAGGTCCATGATATTTGATGGAATGAGTTAAGTTTGGCACAAGGCCAGAGCTATATTCTCAATATTATTCGTTTCACATGGTCTGTAGAAAATCAGTCAGTTATGTGCTATGCGTGATACACGCGTAGGCGATCATGTATGTTTCAATACATGACTGACGAGGCAGATTTTTCCCGCAGTAGGTTGACATTTCTTTCTGCAGTAGACCAGTTGCCAACCAAGGTTATAGAACCCAGTCTGCCTTAATATTAAGAGGGGATAAAAGAGTATTAGCACTTATGTAATGGATTCGACTGGAATTCGAACTCGGTTCTTCGATTCCTCAATTCGAGCCGCTATCCATTACTCTACCGTGCCTCTATAGTAAGCTTAATATCATTTGACTCAAGGCATGATGTTTAGTAACCCTCTGATTCGAAATTTCTTTACATATCAAGATGGTTAATTCTTAAGGGGGTTTAAAGTTTCTTCTTCTTCTTCTTCTTCTTCTTCTTCTTCTTCTTCTTCTTCTTCTTCTTTCTTCTTCTTCTTCTTCTTCTTCTTCTTCTTCTTCTTCTTCTTCTTCTTCTTCTTCTTCTTCTTCTTCTTCAGAATCTATGTTATATTAATACGCTTGTACATATGTATTGTATGTGTCCCGCTTGGTATCACAGATACTGAGAGAGAGAGAGAGAGAGAGAGAGAGAGAGAGAGAGAGAGAGGAAGAATGGATATAGATAGTAAAACAGAAAGAGATAGAGGGGGACATAAGGAGACAAAAAGAGAGTGAGACACGGTGACGAACTGAAGTCTGGTCATCTTAGATAAAGGCAGTTGTTTGTAGTGAAGAGTTAAATTATATTTTGTGACCTAACGATCCCTAAACTGCAACTCACCTTTTCAAATTAAAATCTTTCATTAATCATTTTGTAATATAATAAAAATAGACGATGTTCTTCGAGTCAAAAATCCTATTCAACTCAGTCTGTTTTGAGTGTCAAGGAGGGAAACAGTAAGAGAGGGACACATAATGAATAAAACAGAAAGAGAAAGAAAGAGGGACGTAGAGAAACAAAAATGAGAGTACAATACAGAGAAGAATTGGAGGAGGTTATTTTAGATGAAAGCAGTTGTTTGTAGTTTGGGGTTAATTGTTCCATGGCCTAACCATCTGTTAAGAACATTTCAGTATTTTTAAGAGAGATTGTCATTTTTGTAAGGGAGTGGTCAGAGGTTGAAAAGTACAGAGTGCAACATTAAAAAATGTATTAGGTTCAGTTAGTTCGGAATTATTATCATTTACCGCGGTGTAATGGATAACGGCTCGGATTGAAGAACTCGCAGAGCTGAGTTCGAATTCCTGTCGAATCCGTTGCATTCACTTATATTTTAATACCCTTGGGAAAAGTATGAATCCTCTTCTATCCCCCACCCCCGGCTATGAGTAAATAACAGGACAGATTGTGTTCTATAGCCATGGATGGCAACTGGTCTACTGCAGAAAGAAATGGAAACCTACTGCGGGAAAAATATCTGCCTCGTCAGTCATGTATCGAAAGATACATGGCCGCCTACGCGTGTATCAAGCATGGCACATAACTGACTGATTGTATTTTTGCATATGAACCTGAAATGGCTGACTCTCCTGTCGTTTTCGACGTATGAAGTCTAAGAGTTCAATTTTAGAATTAAACAGCCGGACTACCCACGCATATGATTTGATTATTGTAGTGAAGGCTTATGTAGAACTATCAAATTATCTAAACTATTTAAACATAAAAGAATAACTACGACTGAAAAATATTCTGGAGTCCAAAACAAAACAAATGATATGTTGCCAAGATGGACGGGTCTTGTGGGTACACAGCATTAGTACTTCTCCGAGCAAGTGTCAGCATAAAAAAAGTGGTTTGACGATCCAGCTCTGGCTCAATCAATATACAGTTAGCTATGGGAAAAGCAAAGAAAAATCACGTTGTGGCCAACGGTATTGAGAAGTTACGTAATGTTATCATTGTCCACACTAAGAACACAAGACGAAGTATCTCATCGGTATGAGTTAAGTCTGTCAAACGGCCAGTTCAATGTTGCTTAATATTATAGAAAAACATGATCTGTAAGGTTGCCTGTAATTCGAAATTTCGGTATATATCAAGGTTGTTAATTCATTAAATGACTCCCTATGAGTCATTTAATGTTGAAATTTAATTTCCTTTGGAGTTTTGATAATTTTTCTTGTTTTTACTAATTAAATCTATTGCTGAAAATTTTTTCTATCAAAATGTACTTTTTATACTTTCATAGTGTTTTTACTCTAGTTTGAAGGTTTACTATTTGCCTGTGGCTGGGACCCTAACTGGTGCTACCACCCTAAGTCAGAGTGAACCTGGGAACAACAACTCATTTCAGTTTTGCGACAACTTTCAATTTATTTCTTCGCCTGTATCATTCATTTTTTTTTTCGGCTTATTGTTGTGGCCTTGTTAGGGCCAGAAATAAAGACACAAGAGAGGAATTGAGTTAAACAAATATATATATATATCCTGGTTCGGAGAATATTCAAAATTGTCTATTGCGCCCCAGACCGTGTTTTGTGATAACGCATTTTCGTTTTCACTAATTTGCCACCTGTTTGTCAGTTCAAGCAAGTTTCTTTGCTCTTGTCGATTTTGAAGTAGAATTTCTTCAAATTTTTGTTTGTCTGATTTCCGTTTGTTTTTTGTAATGCGAGACTTCCATCTTCAATTCACTTTTGAAGTTCAAGCCTTTCCTTTTCAGTTTGTTTTTGAAGTTCAAGCCGTTCTTTTTGTATATCCAACTGGATTTGTTCCATTCTTTTTTGCTGTTCAAGTTGGAATTTAAGAAAATCGAGCATGGCGGATTTGAACTCGTCCATGTTTGACTGTGTCTCCTTTATGATTAAACCGAAATAGAATTTAATTGAGGAGAAATTAAAAGCGAAATAACTTTAATTTCTTACTCACTCGGGGAATCACGAGTGCTTTTTTTTTCTCTGGGAGGCATGAATTCTCATAAAGTTCAGTGTAAATTAGTTACACTTTTCCCATTCAGTTTCCTTTTCTGGATTGCTGTTGAGTAGAAGCAATATTGACAATTTCCACGTTGTCTTTTAGGGTCCTCCAGGGTCATTAAGGGTCCTCGTTGCTAAGTTTTTGTGGACTTGTTAAGTCCAGAAATAAAGACACAAGAGAGGAAGTGAGTTAAACAAATATATTAATACAAACAGTAATACAAACATACAAACGAGAGTGTTACAGCAAGAATGTTCGGTCCGACTGTCAGAGCTGACTGCTGGAAACTTTCCTCTCCAAAAGGCAGTACCTGCTCCTATTTAGAGCTGGGAGAATCCATGCGTGCGTGGGTAAATTACCATAACACTTATTAATTCTAATTCTGATTCTCATATTACACTTAGAAATAGTGTAAAGAAATACACTACCCCAATGGATCCGAATAAAAAAAATCAAATTAATTATCTACTATAAAAAAATTAAAACAGCTAACCTCCTCAAAAATAGCAACACATCAGCAAAGTCAAAATTACAACGAGCGAACATTATCTATGAGGCCAAATGCCCCTTAAGGAACTGTGTTCCTGATCAAACCGAATTCATAAAAAATTACATTAGTCACACTACTACATGCCTATCCAGACGCCTTACGTTACACCTATCTGACTACAGTTCTAGTAGAACCCATTTAAATACACACACAAACTTACCAGACTCCATCCGAAGCATACTAGTAAAAAATAAAAACATAATAACTTCATCTGCATGTAAAAAAAGATTAAAAATAATGGAAGCATTAATAACAAAAAGAAAAAGCCAACATTTAACTACGAACACAGCCACAACGTGCTAACTGTATTCGGAAAATAAAAAAATCCCTATAACTCTATAAACATACACACAACCCATACACCCAATTAAAATGAAAACATAAAATCAACCTGGATAATGGCTAAAACTATAGCCGAAAACACTCGGAATTATAAAACATCTGGGCAGTTTCTACACACTCTGTGTCCTAAAAAGAAATCATTTGTCTGTCGTCTTTAATGAAACATATAATTGAAGGATTGCTGCGTAAATACACAATTATATATATATATATATATATATATATATATATATATATATATATATATACTTCTGACCTGGCGTATGGCCATATGACGATGAAGCACCAGTTCTCTTGCGGTCACAGAATTTAAGCAATTTTGAGTTTGATCATTACCTGCGTAACTGCTTGAGGATACCAGATGCTGTAGTCTTGAATGTGCGGGTGGTGTAATGAATAATGGTTCAGAATTGAAAATCGAAGAGCTGAGTTCCAATCCCCGTTGTGTTCGTTATATTTACTTACATGCAGTTATCCTTGAGAAAGGCCTGAATCCTCCTCTCCCCCACGCCAGCTATGTGTTATCTCCAAAATTCTCTGAAAATCTTGACAATACTTTCTTGCTTTAAATGACCTGCAAAAGGTTGATAAGCCTTAAAAATAAATCAATTAATCACTTGCTGACTTAAATGTAATTTTAAATTAAATTTAATTAAATTTCAACAAATTTTAAAATTTTTACTGGTACAGTTAGGTTATATCTCTAAATATATAGCAGGAGCACAAAACCAGATGTGGCGACAATATTCAAAGCAAAGACAAATGGAAGACTTATAAATATGTGAGATAGATTCTGGCGAGAAAAATTGTCTATTACGACACAGTGAACAAACTTGCTTAGTAGCTGACCTAGCAATTGATTCAATGTAACCTTTACACTTCATGTCAGTGGAAAACGTTTAACAGAAAAGGCACTCTCCTGGGGGTTAGCACCAGTATTCATGGTTTTATTAACCTGTTTAAATCTCCAATTAAAATAGGCTACAAAATACAACCAAATTCTTCGCGTAATCGAATATGTATGGGCTACCATGTCATCCAATTACTGTATAAATCAATGCGTCCGACTTCCTATTTCAATCTCTTTACATTGCAAAAATAAATGTGAAAAAATGTTATTGCTCGGAGGCTGAGTGTCATGTGCATGAAGACATTTTCAAGAAGTTGCTAAACCGTTATCGTAAATCCATTACCATTATACATAGCGTTTCTTCAACCTTCCCCACTTTTAAGCAAAAAAAGCTCTTAAAACCTACGCATCTGTGGGCAGCAAACTTCTTCACACAGGCCATTATGACCTTCTAACACACATCAATTGGGATATGCAATGTCATTTAACATCCTTCGATAATGCTTGCCAAACTTTCAGGCTGTCAATCAATTTATAAAAAGACTGTTGTGTGTACACGGCAACATCTGGGAAACTATATGTGGAATTGAATACAGAGAGACAGAGGTGAATTTGGCAGTCAATAGTTTTATTTCAATGGCCTGCTATTGAGAACACTAGCACTTGGCTGTAAAATCATTAGCAGGGCACAAAAGCTGCTGTTAAGAAGTTTTAAAATCATGAAAATCAAATCGTTTCAAAATGCAACATCAATTGTAGTTGCATTTTGAAGCGATTTGATTGCAGTTTAACAAAACTGCTTGCAAGCATTTCTTCTGTGTGTGTGTGTGTGTTACATATAATAAATGTAAAAAAAGAGATTTTATTTAAAAAACATTCATATTGGGAAGAATTTTTCTTTTATATTTTTTTTGGTTTTTGCCATCAAT
>CAHIKZ030002855.1:1367500-1390000 GCA_903632075.3 Acanthosepion pharaonis | reverse complement strand
TTACATTTAATATTCGATGACTTGTCTTTTTGAATGTCAACCAGTCTTTTTTTATAATATTTAAGAAGTTTCTGTCAGTAGTGAATGCCGATTTTTACCATTCTTCTTGGCGAAAATCCTCCAATTGCTAGATTCTACCTTGGTTTCTTTTATTTGAATCACAGATTTTTAATTGCGTTTAGATCAGGACTTTCACTAGGCCGTACTAAGAGTTGAAACTCATTCTTTTGTGGATTTGCTTTGATGCTTCAGATCATTGTCCTGTTGGTAGTTCCACTTCCGACCTAAACCCAACTTTTGAACTGAGGACAAGACACTTTCGTTCAAAATTGCTTGCTTATCTTGCTGAGTCAATTGTGCCATCAATGTGTAATATTTTGCCTGTTCCAGCTGCAGCAAAGCAACCTCAAATCATAATGTTGACACCACCATGTTTAATGGTTGGTTTCAAATTCTTCTCATCAAAAACCGTATTAGGAGCTCACCAAGTATATATATATTTTGTTCTTCCACAAAAGCTCTAGTTTGGTCTTATCCAAACATAAATTTTTTTTGGCCAGAATGTTTCTAGCTTATTAATATGGTCTTTGGCATAGCTGAGTCGAGCAAGCTTGTGCTATTTCATAAGCAGTGGCGTTTTCTAGGCATACTGCCATGGAGATCGGGATTGTTCAGATTTCGTAGCACTGTAGGTGTATGCTCATGAATCCGACATTGGCCAGTGAGCATTGGAGAACCACAAAGATCTCAGCAGAATTTGCCTGGGCTTGCCGAACTAGGTGTCTACTTGCTCTTGCTGTTATTTTTCGCGGACAGCCACTTGTGATATCATCATACCAAAGGCCTTCCATTTATAAATCATTTGTTGCATGGTGGAGAAGTGCAGCCCAAATCGTTTTGAAAATTTTTTATAGCCTTCTCCATCACTATAGGTTTTAACTATGCGATTTTTAAGCTTCAGAAAGTTCTTTTGTTGTTTGCATATATGTTTTTTTTAATTTAGTCTCTAACTGCACACTTATGCATACACAACGAGTTATACTGTTTGATTGCAGTATACACAGCTGACCAAGAAATGGATATGTGTCATTTTGATTTTTACATGTGCACACACAAAAAAAAATGCACTGGCAGCCATGTAAAACAAAAATACAAAGTATAAATATAAGGGTTCATTTACTTTTTTAATTTTTAATTAATATTTTTATTCCAACTTGATAAAAATCTTTTTTTAATTCATTTAATAAAAGGTTTCTATTAATAAATATAATTTAATTAAGAGTTGCTGATTATCTGGAAAGAAAGATAATTATTTTGAATAGTATCACAGGGGTTCCCTTTCTTTTGTATAGCACTATATATATATATATATATATATATATATATATAATGCTATATAACAGTAGGCTTAATTTGTTTCACGTTTTAGATCTCATTTATCGAAATCATAATTCCAAAATGAAGCAAATCCCCATTATGCATTGGCAGTAAGGGACTACCTAAACCTTTACATAGCGTTGGTTCAGAAGAAGAGGTAGCATCGAGTGGTTACCATGTTCAGCTGACCTAACACCAATGGATTTCTTTTTGGAGGGGTATAGTAAAGAACAAGGTTTATGAGAGAAATCCCCACACAGTAGACGAATTAAAAAAAGTGCATCTCAGAAGTATTTATTGAAAGTGATGCAGATCGGGATCGTTGTGTCGTGCTGTGTGTCATAATGTTCTGGCAGAGGTTCGAGGGATTTTGCAATGTTGAAGGAGGACATTTTGTGTACTTAAGAGATTAAACTGCTAAAAAATGTATGTAAAGTATTAAATAAATGTACATAAATAGTTTTGAACAAATATGATTGTAACAAATAAATGTAAAATGTTTTTTTAAAAAAATGTAAAATGCATGCCTACTAAGTGTAAGCCTATATTTGGCCCACCATGTGTGTGTTTGTATATATATATATATATATATATATATATATATATATATGATGTCAGGTCAGTCTCTCTACCTGGTGTGACTGCTATTGCTACTGCTAAAGCTGAAAACCTGTACAACCTGTTTCAGCCAACAGAGAGGTTAAACTGTGATAAAAAAGCATGCAGCCCCATTTAGGTGTCCAGTCATATCGCGTATGCTTGTCACTGGGCAGATGCTTCAAGGGGTAGAGAGAGTACCATATGTGTCGCACAAGCATGTTGTATCGCTATCTTGATGTGCAGATATCTCTACAAAATCCTATTGCGATGGGCGAGTGGCGACATGTGCAGGCTTGATGGCCTGGGAGCACATAGTCACGAATCTGCTCAAAGGCGGCTTTGGGATTATCTAACGTCACTGTTTTGTTGGTTGAACAGCAGAAACCTTCGGTGGATTCCTTAGCATCTGAGCAGCTGTTGTCAAGGAAAACTGCTCACCCATTAATTTCGGAAAGGGTCTAGAAAAGGTGACTTAATCAAAAACTCTGTTCTGAAGTCGGCGGCTGTTCATCTTTGCAGACGGAATACAGAAGTCAAAATGAAATTTTCATCATCCGAGACACTTCATCAAAGTTGGTTCTTGGAATGTGAGAAATCTTTTAGATAGTGATCAAAATAAAAGACTTGAACGTAGAACTGCCATTGTAGCAAAGGAATTATCAAGCTACAATATTGACATAACGGCTTTATCTCAGACCCGCTTTAGCGATGAGAATCAACTGATGGAAAAAAGCGCAGGCTACACTTTCTATTGGAAGAGTAAGTGTGCAGGTGAGAAACATGAGGGCGTGTGGGATTTGCAATAAAATCTGATCTTGTTGCACATCTGGAGCATCATCAAGGCATAACTGACAGAATCATGACTATTCGTATGCCGCTGCCAGGAAACAGATTCATGATATTGATCTATGTTGATGGTCCTATATATATATATATATATATATATATATATATATATATATATATATATATATATATATATATATATATAATATCCACTGTAATAACTATTGGAGTAATAAAAATATTGGATTAAAATAAATCCATTAATCATTTATATATATATATCCATTAATCCATTAATCCTTTATATATATATATATATATATATATATATATATATATATATATATATATATATATATATATATATTAATTTAAAGAAAAAACAGACCACTTTAAGGCTCCATTGTAATCATTTATTTCACCAGGGACTTTTATTTTTCCTGGATCTTCAGACATCACTTTCAAAAGGTGAAACGAAAAATGAACTTAAAATTTACACTTTTGACGAGCAGTATTAAGTTTATATAAGTTGATATAGAAGGTAGCGAGGGATGGTGTGAGAGAAATACATATATATATATATATATATATATATATATATAGTTTAAGAAAAACTAAGTAATCCGTATGGGTAAACCCAAGGAGGATAAAATCCAGAGAGCTCAATATAAATCCAGAGCAAATAATTTAAATAAAAACAGACCACTTTAAGGTTCCATGTAATAAATTATTTCACCACAGCCCTTTTAAAAGGACTGCGGATCATCCGACTATATTCAAATAATAGGCAGGAACAGAAGAGAATTGCCTTTTTTATTAAGGGTTTTGTCTTCTCTTAGAATGTAGGAAGCAAGTGTGGAAAATTTAAAGTCGGTTACGGTTGTGTGAGGTTATGATTTCTGTCTAGCTACACTGACTTTCTTTTAAGCTATTAAGTAATTATTGTCGGGTTTATATGGGAATTCTCTTAACACCACCAATTTGACTTAAAAATAGAGTAAATCCAGTTTTTTCGAAAGTTACTCTTAGCATCGCTTGATAATGGAACCGAATTTTAAGTTTAAACTTTAAAGTTAAATTTTGAGATTTAAGCTTCGGTTTCGAAACATTGTAATTTCTCTGTCGCAATGGAGACATATTTTTTTAAAACACACACACACACATGCATATATATATATATATATATATATATATATATATATATATATATATATATATATATATATATATCGAAGGTGGAATATACAAAGTCATTGAAAAGTAGCTCCCGGAG
This sequence comes from Acanthosepion pharaonis, assembly GCA_903632075.3. Classification (NCBI taxonomy): domain Eukaryota; kingdom Metazoa; phylum Mollusca; class Cephalopoda; order Sepiida; family Sepiidae; genus Acanthosepion; species Acanthosepion pharaonis. The sequence goes on along the minus strand of CAHIKZ030002855.1, from coordinate 1,385,964 downwards.
TTAACATCCAGTGAGTTTTTGGGATTGTTTAAAGGAGTAAGTATAGCAAACCAAGACTTCGGAAGAATTTGAAGGCTGAATACAAGAAGTTCTGTCTTCCATACCACAAGAGATCCTGGCGAAAACAGTTGAAGCGATTCCTGGGCGGCTCGAGAATCTGGTAGAGAAATCTGGTGCCCATATCGAATTTTAAATAAACCCTCATGCTAAACGCTTTCTTCTCACATCCATTTCTTGTAAAAATTATAGTTAATAAATAAATTATAAGTATTTTTAAAATGGAGAGTTACTTTTCAGTCACTCTGTATATGCGGGCTTACAGTTCGTACTGGTCACTTAATCGAATATATCGAAGAGCATTAAGGAAGGTGATCGGAAGACGTGTCAGGGGATAAAATTCATCAGAGGCTTTGAAAAAAAAAAAACGACGACAGTGCACTACTGCATAGAAGTGGGTATGGGTGAATCGAGAAGCTTAAAAGTGACCGGGCAAGCGTGCTGCAAGGAGCAGGTTGACCGGGTAAGCGTGCTGCAAGGAGCTGGTTGACCGGCAAGCGTGCTGCAAGGAGCTGGTTGACCGGGCAAGCGTGCTGCAAGGAGTACGGTTGACCGTCCAGACAAAATTGAGCAAGCCTGAGAGATGGTAATGGTGAATCGGCGAGTTATCATCGATGAGGTAGCATGTTCCCCGCAGACTCGGATCACTGCTCTTTGTTCCTCCTTAGTGCATACTGCTAGTGGATCGGCCATGTTTACACTGTAACAACAGCAAGAAAACTGGCGAAATCAGGCTCAAACTTCGATCCCGTGCCCCCAACAGTACCAATTATAAGCACGCAAGACTAGAAGGCAGTGTGACAAACCTAAAGGTATGTTATGGCGAAAGTCTGGAAAATTTTTGAGTTACCCTTGTACTTTCAGCTGTAATAACTGTTGTCATTGAAAGTGGAGTAAGACATATCCGAATGCATTTTCGGTGCTGAACATAATGCATACACAAGATATGTGCAACTCGAACACACACAATGGTAAACATCTTTATAGATATGTATGTAAATTGATCGTTTTAAATTACTGGTACGCAAAAATCTTTGGAGCCTTCCAACTATTTTACTGCAGTTGAATTAAATTTCACAATAAGAATATTATGAGAGGATTGTCTCCCTTCGTTGAAATGTCACATAGAATGAGTCAACGTGAAATCATCAAGGAGTTTGGAATATTGAAACTGTCTGTTCAAGTTACCCAAAGGAAATACGCCGATATTGAGAACGTTTTCAATAAAAAAGAAAGACAGCATGGCTGATGCTAACCTCCAGAAAAGTGATTCCCTGCCCCTTCTCGGGCTAATGTTCTCAGTTGAGATGCAGTGGAAAGGCTCTATTGAATCCATTGCTAAGTCAGCTAGTAAGTAAGTTGGTTCACTGTGCCATGTGAGGCAGGTTTTCTCTCCAGAATCTATCTTACATATCTATAAGCCCATTGTTGCCACGTATGGTCTGGTGTCCCTGCTATAGAACTTGATAAAATCCTAAGAAGAATCAGCAATATTATTGGTCCTGATCTGGCAGCTCGGCTTCAGTCACTTTCCCAGCGCCGTAAGGTTGCTACTCTGTGTCTTTTCTATAAATACTTTCATGGTAATTGTTCGGATGAGCTCTTCGCTATGGTACGTAGGCTTTTTGAATTTAAGCGTAGTACTAGACTGGCTACGTGGTTGTTGTAGAGTAGTTTTCAAAGTGGGGGCTTGTATTTCGCTAAGTCGGTCCTAAATGGGTCCGACGTACAAAACGTTAGGAACTTGAAATAAGAGTTAATGACGCAGCAATCTAGTTGTGATGGTTGATACTTCAATGTCCGACATCGACTGACTCGGTCAACTCCACTGAGCTCAACTGGCGACCGCTGCTACTACTACTACTTATTATGTGTGGGAGAGTCTATTAATAATAGAATAGGTACGTTCAGATTTAACAGAGGTCTCCTTAATTTACACTTGAGTTGGCTAGATGTAACCGTAAATTCTATGTTAACAGTTTCTTTTCTCACATTTATCGCTTGTGGAACTCCCTTCTAGCTCCATGTTTTCCACTGAAATTTAATCTGCAAAAATTTAAATGCAATGTCAATGGCTATCTATTTTCCTCTTCCTGCTCATAATGAATGTTTCTGTTCCTAATTCTACCACACCCTGTAAACCTTTATGTCTTAGCGGCTTTACTGCCTTGCATAGGGTGATATCGATTAAAAAAAGAAAGAATTATACAGAAAAAGCCCTAGCACGTTGAACTAGAATAATTTACCCCAGTGAACGAAATAAAGGTTTCGGTTTGAAATTCCAACGTATATCACCTGAAGACGCCCGGAGCGTACAACGGCCGAAACGTCGTGAATATGACAATAAAGATGAGGACAATAGTCTTGCTAATGTAAATGATGTAAATAGTTACGATACCTCTTCTCAGAAATCTAGACAGATCCCGAAGAAGGACGGAGCTTACAACGACCGAAACGCCGTGATATGGCAATAAAGATTAGGACAACAGTCTTGCCAATATAAATGATGTAAATAGTTACCTCATTAACATAAAAATAGACAGATGTTGATATCAAAGAAAGCTTGTTAGTGTATCACCACTCAACCTAATGTTAGCGACTCATCAAGTAATAGATGAAAGCAGAATTACTAGTGAAGTGTCTATTCATACAATAAGAAGTGTACTTCACAGGAAACAATCCACAAAATTAATACATTGCAACTAAATGATGATCACTAATAAAATAAATCAAACAAGATTAAAATACTGGGCAAAAGGACATCCATACGATATGATATAATGAAAAGCAAAATTGATAATAAGAACACGTGACTATGAAAGTAAAATTTCTAGTAATTCCAATAGAAGAGCTCATGTCTGAGGAGCAACTTATACAAGTGTGATAAAATAGGTCCCCCTGTAAGATAGGTTAGGACAAATAAACAGTAAATGATTTTATCTAGGCCTAGATTAACCGGCGGTTTTGTAACGTGAATGTTTCAAAGCAACTACCTACTGTCTAGAAGTACATAAAAGTAAATAAAATAAATGCAGACTTTTGTTATCAAGTGGCACTCAGCTGTAAGGCAGGGATTCCGATCACGAGCTTATCAAGCCGCATTCTAGATAAAGGAAAGTTAATGTGACAAGCCGTTGGTACAGACGGTTACAGGCGGAATCAGCGTAAAAAGAGACAGGAGACGGAATTCTCGTTGGCCGAAATGAAGATCCGGTCCGTTAGTCTGTTGTAAGAAAAAAACAGGATCTAGTAGCGAAGATGCCTTGTGTCTCTCACATACCCACCCACCTCATATCTCGTGTCGGTCGTATTCGAGCTGTTTCTCCCCATGCGAGAAATATCTGGCGTTCACTTTCTTTATTGAACGTACATCGGATCTTTCACAGTTTTTTTTTTGTTTTTTTTTTTCGCCCCGACGGAAACGGGACAAAAGCTGATCAAACAATAAAATTCAGTGATGGGAGTTTCGAATTACATCAAGAAGCAATAATCCAAGAAAGTTCATAAAAATCGATGGAATATTGAACAAACAAATATATATTATCACTTACGAGATATAGCATACGGCGAAGTATTCCTATATTATGAAATACCTTGCCATATATTGTGTGCAGCAAGCACGTTCTTGACTGATGAATATATCACCATTGTCCTGATGAAACAATTTTACATTCCGCCAACTCACGTCGACATGAGGCCGTGTTTATTCAAAGCAACCCCTCCTAAGTTTTTATTTTTATTTTTATACTTAATGACTCTATTTAAATATTTTGGACAGCGTCACTGTTTTTAATATAATTAAATCCTTGACATTAAGCTTCTGGAATTTTTCCTTGCTTGAAATTATTTTCAGAAAAAAACAAGATAATGCGATTGAGAAATCAACCAATATTCAACCAATAAGAATTTCGGAATTTCAATAAGCGGCATTTTAGAAATCTTCTTGAATTATCAAAGCAACTTTAAGTGACAAATCCATGGTTGCCCCCGAAACATCACAAAAACTGGTCAGGAGAAGCAAATAGCTAGAAAAAAAACAAACCCTGTAAGGGATTCATGAATCCGAATTATTCAGTTTGGGGTCGCGATAGATATCACGAAGTGTATCCTTCGAGAACATGGACTGGATGAAGACTTAACAATTAAGTGTTACTAAAAAAATACATATTGGAGACAATATAAAATTCATCTAAGAGACATAAACTGTGAAATGCTGATGTCTGAAACAAGATCGTATTACAAAGGTATAAAATTTGATCAGGGAAATAAAAACAGACATATTAAAAAGGCATTCATAACGAAAAAGATGTATTCCAAAAATCTATATTTACTGTAAATATGGCTAAGACCGAAATATAACGATTAAAAACAGCTAAACCGGTTTATCGGTCTTATCTTATCAGAGCAAAAATTGAAAACAAAAAATGTGCACTGGATTGTATATATTTTAGTCTCTAAGCACTGAGTACCGATAAACTGCAATATATATTTACGGTAATATATATTTTCTGTTAACCATCTCTTTTGTTATGAATGTGTTCTTTATATTTCTGTTTCTATAACTCTAACATTTTGGATAACGATCTCAGCGTGTGGCACTTTTGGAAAGTGCCTGAAAACGATACCACGGGTTGACCCAAGCCTTGGTGAGTGAAATTGGGTAGACGGAACAATTTTAGTTGTGCTAATACGAAGCTACAAGTCATCGTGAACGAGAGTTTGGGTGTGCTGGCGTTGTTCAGATTGTTGATCATGCTAGATAACACGCTCTCTCCCAGGAACTGTAACTCAGGTCTGCTCAGTATAAACCATAGGTTGGCTCTGTGGATGTTGACAAAAATAGACATTACGTTAGGAGACAATGGGAATCGCTCTGCGAGAGCGTATAAAAAGTGACAGCAAGTCTCTTTATGCCTCTCTCTCTCTCTCTCACTCACTCTCTCTCTCTCTCTCTCTCGATCCGGGCAATGGTCACGGAGTTTGGCCTCTCTTTTATCGGTTCGTGTTAACGTCTCCCAAAATGGGGCCTTTAGAACCAGGACATATTTCATCGTCCTGAAAAATACATACCCATAAAATTGTACCTTTCAGGTACGGACTTGTTATACCTCGATCGAACTTGTACATTTCTTTCTTGTTATTCGTTTATTATAAATTGTTTTCTATGTATCTCACGCTGAATGTTTCGATCTTATTTACTCGTCTCGCATGATTTGCCTTTCCTTCTCTTTCTCTCCAAATCTTCTTTCTACGACTACTAGAGTTAACGGGAGTGACAGGTAGTAATATCACTTGTTACTTTCAGGCAGCATGACCATGTGTCTTTGTCTGAATGTAGTTTAGTGAATGACCTTTAAAAGTTTTAGATAAAAAAAAGGATAATACTCGTCACAAGACTCTTTTTTATTATTTCGCCCTAAGCAAGGCGATGATGCCTCTAAGATACAAGGAGTTACTGGGAGTAAAAGATAACGGGAAGACATTAGAGAGGATAAAAGATAATAAAAGAACAGGATTTACTGATTGGGGTTGGATTTAATCCCCACAGGCGAGAAATGCGAGAAAAAACTATTTAAATAAAAAATACGGTTGCATTTCTCTAGTTCAAGAGTAAAACAGTGAGACCTAGCTGCCAATCAAGTACGTTTAAATTCATACATTCGATGCACCAAGGAGAACAGCTCATCAGAAGAATTGCCTTGAACATATTTGAAGAAAAGACAAAGGGAAGTCACGTTACGTTCGGTAAGAAAATGACTGAAGTCGAGATGCCAAGTCAGAATTGATTACATTATAGACCCTTCAATAGATTTTCTATAGAATAGAAGCTGGAGATATATAGTAGGAACACCAGACCAAAAATGGCAAACAATATTCAATAAACGGGGGAATGGGAGATTTATAAATGTGCAAGTTATGTTCTGACGAGAAAAACTGGCACACATAAGATTTTATTTGCCTGCTTTGTTTCTCGCAACTGTTCAATTCAACGTTGCTTTCTTTGTTCGATTTATTTAAGTTTTTGCTTCATCCACTTCAACATTTCTGCAGCTTTTGGTTTTCCTAAGCAAATGTCATTTCTCTGACGATTTCTTTTAGTCGATCCATCCATTATTTGTCTAGATACACACGTTTTTCTTTTTATCTTTTCTTCTTTGGCAGTCGACTCTCTGTCACTATAAGAACTTCGAAGTGGAAATACCAAAATCAAACACGCACAAACATTTTAATATCTAAGAAGCGTTTTTAACAGGAGACTATAACACTATAAAGATGCTTTCCAAATGCTAAAGACAGTATTAAGAAACAGGAAAATTCTATTAGAAACAAAGAAAAGATTGCTGAAATGTTACGTCGTATCAGCCTTCCTATATGATAGTGAATGCTGAACAATGGCCTAACAGATAAAGAAGAGACGACTCAACAGAAACATGCTCTTCCAGAAGGATGCTGAGAATGCTTTTGTCTGAACACGCAAGTAACGAAGAAGAATGGAAACAAAACCGTCGCTTTTAATTAAAATCAGAAAGAAATTGTTGAATGTATAGGACACATGAGAAAAGAGGGACTGGAGAATTTGACACACACAGTTTATATTCAAGGCAAATGGAACAGAGGAAAACTGCAAGTGACCTACCGGGCGAAAAGGGACTGGTAGAGATGGTAAAGTGACAAATCTTGCTTAAAGCTACAAATAGAAGCTGTGGAGAGCCGCGATTACCAACGTACTGGAGAATTACAGCAAAAGACAAAAATTATTCCTAAGAAAAAGCCTTCGATTTATTAACTATTAAAACATGGAAAATAATGTCTTTATGTTATGCGAGACTGGGTTATCTTCAGTTAATGTCGCATACACATACGAGGACACAGCTCATGAGAGAAAAAAGAAGTTCAGGTTCGAAGTTCCGACACCGCGTGACCAGCTGTTGTTTCCAATATATTTCGGGGATTATATCATAAAGGCTTCTTTTTTAGGGAAAAATCTAGAATCCGGGCCATAATTCGCGAGTTAAAAATTATATATGTCACTTATTTTTTTAATATATAATCAAATACATTTTCTTAATTTTTCGAAATATATATATATATATATATATATATATATATATATTAAATAAAAATAGACCACTTTAAGGTTCCATGTAATAAATTATTTCACCACAGCCCTTTTTAAAGGACTGCGGATCATCAGACTTTACTTCCAAACAAAAAATGAAAAGAAAAAAAATTACACATTTTTGACGGGCTGTATTAAACATATGTAAATTAACAAAGTGAGGAAGTGAGGGTGGAGAGAGAATACATGAGTGAGTTAGCAGATATTGACACATTTAAACGGTTAACTTAACGGAAGTTATATATTGATATCGAAGGGGTAGAGAAGAAAAACCCATATAGATAAAAAGAGAGGAGGAAGTTATGAGAGAAGGTGTCACTAATTTTCTTTGTAAAAAAAAAAATGGCTAGAAACAGACGCTGTTATTTTGTTTTACTTTGAAAGTGTTATTTTGGGGGTTCATAAAGATTATAATGTTTGATATAAATTTGAATGTCTCAAAAGTGTCTTCAAATAATTTAATTTGATGTTTGTTAGTGATTTAAATTTTTTTTTAAATTTTGAGGATTTTCTATGAAATAGTCGATTAGAAAAATATTCATAGAAAGTACATTAAAAGAATAAAATTTTATTTTAAAATATAAGTTTACTCCTAATCTTTTTTTTAATCTCTTTAAAAAAAATTATTATTGATTATTATAATTAGAATAATTATTATTCCGTTTGAATTTTGTTCATGAATTTAACTCGTGACTGTTTCTAGATAGGTAATTTCTTTTACTTAAATTTTAGTTAAGTTAATATGGGGTAATATTTGAAGGTAATATTAAAGATCTTGCTCTGTCATATACTGTATACACACCCATGCAAATATCACATATACACACGTTGTTTTACATGTTCAATCACTCATACAGGTACCCATGTGCCGATATACACAGGTAACTTCATGTATTAACACCTACCTAAATATCAAAAATTTTTCCAATTTAAATATTTTATCATCAATAATGATTATTAAAGGATAATATATTTCAATTTAAATTAAATTATCAATTTAAAAATTTTTTCTCCATATTATAAAGAATTTTAAACTCACACTTCCAATTGGAGAATATTAAATGAGAAAATGAGATAAAACACTAATAACAGGAGTGTAAGTCCTTCTTTTATAATATTCTATGTATCCATAAATATACACATACACACATATCCGTACACATACACACATACATATACATACATATCCATATATATACATATATTCGCATACACACACACACACACACACACACACACATATATATATATATATATATATATATGTATATACTCATACATACAACATACACATGTAGATATACACACACACATACATACATACACATGTACATATGCACACACATATACCCACATATATACACATATATATATATACACATACATATACACACATATACACACATATATACATATACACATATACACATACACACAAATATATACATATACATATATACACACACATAGATCACGTATATACATACAAGTATATATATATACATATCCATAATCATACCCACCCAGTCCAAAAATGTGCCCACAATACACAAAAATCTTTCCATATAAACGCATATACATATACATATCAAAAGACGTATCAATGTTAAAGTTCAATTACATAGTTATATACATACAGTTATGTGTTCGCACTTATGTGCGCATAGCAACATTTCCAAAAACAAAAAACCAAGATCATGTAATATTAGTCTTCCTATATAGTTATTCCTAAATATATTTAGTTAGATTTAGGTTGTTCTTATGTCGGCATTTAAAAATTAGTTCATTAGGTTTAGTAATAAATCCGGATCTTTGTTTTATTATGAGGATTTTTCTTTTATGCATAAGTCGCATCTGTCTCTGATATTTATTGGAGTTCTGGCTCTCGAGATTATCTTCCACTTTATTTGTGGGGTTAAGCCACCATCCACCAAATCCCAATAATGCATTGACAGTGCCGTTTGGTTCTTTTTACATTTATCTTTGAAGGACTGGCGATGGTTATAAAGTCGATGTTTCCAACTTCCCGCCGATATTCCTATGTATATCCTTTTTTCTCTACCCCTTCAATATCAATATATAACTTCGATATCAATATATAACTTCCGTTAAGTTAACCGTTTAAATGTTTCAATATCTGCTAACTCACTCATGTCTTCTCTCTCCCCCCACTCACTTCCTCACTTCGTTAATTTACATATGTTTAATACGGCCCGTCAAAAATGTGTAAATTTTCTTTTCATTTTTTGTTTGGAAGTAAAGTCTGATGATCCGCAGTCCTTTAAAAGGGCTGTGGTGAAATAATTTATTACATGGAAACTTAAAGTGGTCTATTTTTATTTAAATTATTTGCTCTGGATTTACATTGAGCTCTCTGGATTTTATCCTCATTAGGTTTACCCATACGGATTACCTAGCTTTTCATAAACTAACTATATAGAAAACGCTTTAGATGAAGAAATTGTTTGAGTATGGACTAAAAATTCCTTTGTAAAGCAACAAAATTATTTTCATGTATTTGTACCTGAGATCATTTAGCCTCTAGTGATCTCGCGATTACGGGAAATAAAAAAAAATCTAATTCCCGTGATTCCTGCTGACGGGAAATTTAGAGCACTTCCTTTTTTTCAGTCGTTCTCTTGCAAGGAAAGTATATGGAATAGAGATAATATCTAATAAGTAAATAGTGTTTGTTATTTTTTATTAATTCTCAAGAACAAATAAAATGTATGAATTCATTTTCATAAGTTTAAGTTTTATTACAATTTTAATCATCGCTTTTCAAAACATTAAACATTGCCGAGGAGAGAAGGTAGTTAAAAAAATATCGGTGTCATGAGAAGAAACGTCCTTTTGATACTAAGTCTTATTGTGAAGACGATTATCCATGTTTGCCAAGATTTAGTATAAGAGATAAGGAAATTAAACCTAGAATAGGCTGAGGAAGGGGTAGATTTCTCCAAAACTGCAAGATCCTGTTTAATTGTTGAAGAATAAGAAACATTAAGGCGAGAATTCATTTTTCGCTTGTTCTCATTTTGACTTTAGCTTTTCTTTAATTGTCTCCCCTTTCTTTAGATTTCTTCTGCGACATCTTTATCTAAAATATTAACCTAAGAACTCGATTACTATTCTTAAGTAGCCTTGTTAGAATTTGACTTTCTTGTGGATGTCATACGTAGCCTCCAACTCGTTCAGAAATGATTAAACAATCAGCTTCACAGGTGGTTAAAAATAACATCAAGCAAATGAACATTCTAGAAGACAATACTGACGCTACAGAATCACAAACAAAGAATATTACCGGGTTACAAAAGCATCACTTGAGGATTTCCAAAAGTGGCAACAACTAAATTGGTTAGCGCATTAAACTTAAATGCGATGTCAGTCGTTATCTTCTGTCTTAATTTTTTGTTATTTGATTGTTTTCTCGCTTTAATACTAAAGGGTGTTTCATTAAGACGGATCAAAGTCAGCAGTAAATAAATCAGTGTTATTGGTGAACATTTATTTATTTTTTCATTGCATCATGTTATTTAAGTCATGGCAATTATGTGTAAAGAATAATATCACCCAAATGTCCGCCAAGGCTTCGGCGGCACACCTCCACTCGATGGTCAAATGTTTTGATGACGTCTCTGCATAGTTGCTCCTCAATCTCACCAATATGGCTTATTCTCTCATCCTTCAGCTGTTGAATTGTTGTTGGCTTGTTGGCATAGACCTTACTTTTGAGATGACCCCAAAGGAAGAAATCTAAAGGCGTCAAGTTACACGATCGTGGTGGCCAATTGACTTCGCTGTTTCGAGAGATGATGCGACCTGGGAACTTCTCATTCAAATTCTGTTTGAACGTCCATTTTCGTAATAGGCTTCAATAACTTTAACACGTTGTTTGATTGTTAATCTTTCCATGGTTGAAATTGCCAAAGACTTAAGTTGTTAAATCTGAAAGAAAAAGAAAAAAATCATTAGACGCTTAAATTTACTTCACATTTAAAATCGGTCCAAGTTATTGAAACACTCTTTATATTTTTCTCATATTCTCTCATCCCCTTGCTTCTTAGTGACTTTATTGCCTTGCTTGGTGTGAAACTATTGTTTTAAACAAAAAACATGTAAGTAGTAGAGAAATTAAAAGTATAATCACAGTGTTGACCTCACTGCCAAAAAAATGGTTAAGAAGGGAACTTTCATCAACAGTAAAAAGACCAATAACAGTAGACTTCAGGAACCTACTTTCCTGAAAAAGATTTATAAGGGAAAGATTTTATAAATTTCGATGGACACTAACGATAATAGTTCGATCAATGAATGCCGAATGTTTCCTGCATGGAAACGGCTATTTTCACCATTAGCATTTCTGGTTAAGGGTGCTCGTCATCAAATATAGTAGGACGATAAAATCCTCTCTATTAATTATTTATTCTTATCGCTCTCCTAACAAATAAGTAGCTCCAATCTGGTTGGTCCTTTCGTTGTTAATTCGGTTCCTTGTCAGACAAGGAACAATACGCAGGGTCTGCAAACTTAAGGCCGCATCAATCATTCATCTCTCCGTTATGCGACATCTTTATCATTTTATAAGACACAAACTTGCGTATAATTAGAAATAATTGTAAAGGCCTGCCAACAATTGTTGGCAAATTATAACATTCTCGCTCACAGACCTGGAGAAAGAAAGAAAGAAAGAAAGAAAGAAAGGAAGAAAGAAAGAAATAGGGAGAAATAGATTAAGAAAGAAAGAAAGAAAAAAAGGAGAAAAAGTCTAAGAAGGAAAGAAAGAAAGAAAGAAAGAAAGAAGAAATAGATTAAGAAAGAAAGGAGAAAGAAAGAAAGAAAGAAAGAAAGAAAGAAAGAAATAGGGAGAAATAGATTAAGAAAGAAAGAAAGAAAGAAAAAAGGGAGAAAAAGTCTAAGAAAGAAAGAAAGAAAGAAAGAAAGAAAGAAAGAGAGAAAGAAATAAAGGAAAAACATGTCCGTTGCTAGAAGGAGTTAACAATTTCGAGTATTAAACAACAGTATAACAAAAGAAACAAACCAATGATCATGAAAAGGAAAACGCGAACTAGAATGAGTCAACAGGTACGGTATTACAACTATCTCAAATGCCCTCAGTAGTAAAGAATGAGTTAGCAAAGGTGTCAGCGGAACACTATGTAGACGAAGACTAAAAAGGGGGAGATAAATAAAGATAAATAAAAAAATAAAACAAAAATGAGAAAAATCAAAAACTATTCATCGTAGGCTGTCATAATAAATTGCCACATAAATTTTTATCTAATTGAATGAATCTTATAATATTCTTCAATAATTAAAAAGCGTACACTGTAATAATTGTCCTAAGTAATCCGGGTAAATCACAGGTAAAAAAAAGTCATGGGTAAAATAGTCACAGGAAAGAAAGAAACGGGACAATGTTAGCACTGTTTCTGTGTTTTTCTTTAATAGACTTTTTAAAACCCCAATTCTAACGCTAATCCTAACTCTGAAGACGGCGTGAATAGTAGAAATCTCGGATCTCAGTGCTGTTGTGAATGAACAATACTTGGATTTATTGAAAAATAATTTTGATCCCCACGACATGGAAATTATTGACAGTAATAAGCGTAGTTCAAAAACCTGCTACAATCGATTCATGTATATGTCACTCGCAAAAGTAAGTTGTGACTACTTTTATAGCTAAAATTGTGTCTCTTTCTGAGACTTTTTCTGTGACTTTATTGCCGGTCATGGTTAGTTTATATGTAGCGGAGTTTTCTGTACATCAATTGACAGTCTTGAATTAAATTATTTCTGCTTAATATAGGGGCGGGGGCTGTGTGGCAGTTACCATCCCCCGCCCCACAGGACAAACGGATTGTACATTTTCAGAGTGAAATCTGATTTGTCTTGTATGCTTATGTACATGAGGCTATTGAAAATATCTCAACCCAGCCAAGAAAGGATTCCCCACCCACAACAACAAATATGATCTTTTAGTTACCGTATGTACTTGAGTATAGTACGAGATTTTATGATCAGCTTTTTACGCAAAAATAGGGGGTCGAACTAAATCTTTTTGAACCAAACATTTTCAATGACGGGATGTATATACAGGTAATTTTTCTGGAGGGATATATATATATATATATATATATATATATACAGGTAAGTTTTTAATGAATTTTCGGTTACTCGCGCTACCTTTAACCATTTATCTGCTATAAAATATGTCCAGAGTCGTGCACTGTACTGCAACATTTGGCTACGGTAGGCCTATTAGTATTTCTTAGAAACTAGTGTCGCATTATATGTGAGTCATATGAGAAAATCAGATTTTTCCCCCAAAATTCAGAGGTCGCACTATATATGAAGTAGACTTATACACGATTATATAAGGTATTTGGAGAGATTTGGGCATTTGTTTTGGTCCAGGAGCATTTCAACATTTACCTTGTATTTCCTTTCTAAAATGAATAATTGTCAATGTACTTTTATTACTTCGAACTGTTGTACCCATCTTGGTTGAATACTAATAATAAATTTAAAAAAAAATGTTATTATAGACACAACGTTTCGACCAAGTCCCCACGTAACCTGTTGAAATGTCCTCATTGGATTTGTCCAAAGATGAGCGACATTTTCTATAAAATCGTCGTCGGCTTTGTCTTGTATTCAAGAATTTAATTTCTTTGCTGATCCCTTCCTTTATGATGAAGGCGTTGATGACTAAATCCGCTGCTAACGTGTAGGTTCAGGACTAGAAGACCCCAGTTTCACCAAAGCCTGCTGCCGTCATCCATTCCCTATTGCCGTTTGATTTTGTAGGAGTTGGTTGGAGATGAAAGAAATTCCAAGTTGAAGAAAGTACCTGTTCCATTGGGTTTAGGGTGGAAAGATAAATTATGAGACTGACGACTGAAAAGTCGAATCAGCGCAAAGACGATACAAGACGTGGTAAACTCAATAACTGTTTTATTCAAACTACCGCTGGGTGGATCCTTTTTGGTCTCAGCATTCCCTAGTGGGACCGGAAGTACTTGCAATCATCATAATAATTAACATTATTGATGTTGTTGTAAACAGTACCGATGTCGTGAATTTGTTTAAGGTGGACCTCAACTTGCCGGGAAGTGACCCACACATTTGCGGCATATATGGAATGATACATGCAGAACCCAGTTATGAAACGGCAACTGACTGCCGCTTCCTGTGGCGCCTTCTGTCGCAGGCCCATCATGCGTAGCCCTTCGCTGGTTCAACCGTTGAGATCTGTTGTAATCATCATCCGCTTGTTCCACCGTTGGCGTCTTTAGGGTTGGTCGCGCTTAGTCTGGGTCCTCGTCTTCGACCTTGCCGCCAAGAGTAACCCTACCAGCAGTTTGGAACTCCCCGTGGCATCGTTCTCATAGTTATTGTACCACGGAAGCCCCTCGATTACGAAAAAGGAACGATCATCAGAGGTAAACACATAGAAACATAAACATATATATACATGTATATATATTTATATATATATATTAAAGACATGTTTATGTTTTACATTCTTTTTATAGATACACGTATTTAAGTAAATGCTCTGTTTATAATAAACAGTATTAAATAACATTTACCGAGAAATTTTTCATAGAAAATATTCGTCCTTTGACAGGATTCGAACCTGCATCCTATACGGAACCGTCATTTAGCTTGACGTGCTTAACCTCTCGGCCACAAAGGATCGTTCGGTTGGCAAGGTCGAATTTACTGCTTATAAACTTCAATCTTCCATGAATCTCGTACATTCATAACTGCTCATGGCGTATCAAATGTAAACAAATTATGTCATACATTAAGAAATGGACAAAGTCCGACAATTTATTAAAGATATATATATATATATATATATATATATATATATATATATATATATATATATATATATATATATATATATATATTAAAGTGGATGTCGAAGTAAACAGTACCACATTATTATTATTATTGTTATTATTATCATTATTATTATTATTATTATTATTATTTAAGAAACAAAACAATAAATTAGAAAATAATAAAAGTATAAAATTACTCTCAAATATATGAGCACATTTTTATTATTATTGTTGTTTTAACAAATATTTGAAAGATAAATATCAGTGGAAGAAATTGTTTATTCTGATCTGAACCAATCTCCACAATATGACGAGAATAACTGACAATGTTTTCAAGGAATTGAAAAAGGAACCTGTTCCTCGTTTAAAATTGCCTCAGAGTTTGTGAATGCTAGGAAAGCATTAAAAATGCTATGTTAATTTGATGTCGCTTGCAAAAACAAAATGTCGGTTTCAACACGAAACACTTTATATTAAGAAAAAGCAAAATTGATCTGAAAACGTCGGCTTCTTCCAAGATGACTTGTTTTCATCCTTTTCTATCGCGATTAGACATTTTTAAGCAAAAATTGATAATTTCATTTCCGCTTTTTTTTTTTATAGCAGCCGATATTTCTCCAGCACACGCCTCAGTCCTCATCGATAAACATTAGGTTAGAAAATGAACACGCTGCAATAGAGTGAGTACCACGTTAAATCACTGCGCGTCTTTAACAACGATTCGTCCGTTATTTTTTTTCTGTCTATCCTCCTTTTTTTTTTTTTTCGTCCATTCAATATTTTAATTTTTACCGAACACAGCCTGTGACGTACAATCATTTTAGTTTATGTAGATGAGAGTAAAACAAGAAATCTACAGAATAGTGCAAATACAAGACAGCCTTGTCAGACAACACGTGAAGAGAAGCAGTAATAGACTTGATCAATAAATAGGTCGATAGATTCAGCTTCACTGTCTCAACCGGATAGATTTGCTGTTGTTTGACGTACTCCTTCCGGAGCAGGCAATCGATTGCACATGCGCCAATACTAGTGCTTTCCGTTTGAAGAAAGTGACATGATTATATACTGACAGTACCATGTGCGCGAAATGCACGTGAACATTACGAACGCTCCCGTTTATTATATTCCTGCTAAAAGGCAACAAATATCTTAGGTCACGAAGCTGTAGATTGACAAAAAAAAGAAGTTTATTCATTACAAGTTGTAAACATGGTGACAAAAAAAAAATTCTTATGTAAATCTTGGAGTCAGTTTGAGGGATTCTTAAAAGCTTTTCTTTTTTCTTTTTTAATTTAAATTTGGAAGTCAGATGCCTTGAAATCGTGACAGGGCATTAAACGTCACCAAGCAGATCAACGGTATATCTGTCGTCACTACTGCTGACTACTTTCTTGGTTAATTTCCGGTTCAATTTTCAGCAAAGCCTTCAACATCATCATTCTGTCTTGGATCAGTATTACGTAATAACAGTTCGCTTGATCTATCTATCTATCTATCTATCTATCTATCTATCTATCTATCTATCTATCTATCTATCTATCTCAGTCTGCTCTTATCTATCTATCTATCTATCTATCTATCTATCTATCTATCTATCTCAGTCTGCTCTTATCTATCTATCTATCTATCTATCTCGGTCTGCTCCTATCTATCTATCTATCTATCTATCTATCTATCTATCTATCTCAGTCTGTTCTTATCTATCTATCTATCTATCTATCTATCTATCTATCTCGGTCTGCTCCTATCTATCTATCTATCTATCTATCTATCTATCTATCTATCTCAGTCTGCTCTTATCTATCTATCTATCTATCTCGGTCTGCTCCTATCTATCGATCTATCTATCTATCTATCTATCTATCTCAGTATGTTCTTATCTATCTATCTATCTATCTATCTATCTATATATCTATCTATCTATCTATATATCTATCTATCTATCTATCTTTCTCAGTCTGTTCTTATCTATCTATCTATCTATCTATCTATCTATCTATCTATCTATCTATCTATCTCAGCTTGCTCTTATCTATCTATCTATCTAGCTAGCTAGCAAGCTAGCAGGCTAGCTCAGGCTGTCCTTATCTATCTATATATCAAACGGTGTGTTTATTTTATTACTTTTTTTCTAGAAGCGATGAAACCATAAGCTAACCAAGTCAATTTTAAACCTAATAACTCTCTCTTTATATATATATATATATATATATATATATATATATATATATATGTGTGTGTGTGTAGATTTAATAGGCCGGTTTATGAAATTTGAGGAATAAAAAGACCAAACAAAAAAAAAAATGATAATATTTGCAACAAGATTGGGAATATACTTTTTATATTAGTCGGCCTTCTGACTAAATTCAAACACGAAGAGAAAAAGATTTGAAAGTTGGAATTTCCGGACACGCATTTGTTATTTTTCAACCAGACGAGAAGTAAACAAGGAATTGGGACTCAGTTTCTTTTGTTTTGATCGCACACACACACACAAAGGCGGGCGCGCTCGCATACACGTATATATATATATATATATATATATATATATATATATATATATATATATATATAGATAGATAGATAGATAGATAAACATATTAAATTAGGCAGCATATATATTATATATAAAAGAAATAATCATACATGGAATCAATCAGCAATATTGCTGATTGATTCTATGTATGATTATTCTTTATATATATATATATATATATATATATATATATATATATATATATATATACTATTCTATAGGATTCTCATTCAACTTTACTCACCTACACGCATGCACGAACATACAAATGCGAATACGATAGAATTGTAAATATATGACAATTTGGAAACAGACTTAATCATGTTTCGCCGATGAACTGACATCACCAGGAAAAATGCTTATTTCACAAAAACAAAATCTGCTTTTGCTAGTCGACGCTTGATTGACATTGATTGACAGGACGATTAATTGTTACGTTTGCTGCATTTTAGTAATTTTGATTAGTATGGCACAATATCTTATTATTAGTAGATTGTTTTAATTCACTCTTCGGTCACAAGAATGCTTGCTTTCTTTTTCCAATCATTTCACTCCAAGCAAGACAGTAAAGTGTAGGTTTATGTGGGTGGTTTACAGGTGATTATCTTCGGATAACGTCCTTAATCCCAATATATACCAATTTTTTTTTTTTAAATGCATACAAAGATTATTAGTACAACGATATATTTTACATGTACTGATAACATTTTATATCTCTTAAAATATAATATACAGTATTTAAAGAGTTTATTTAGAAATTTCTCGTGTTGAACGTCTAAGCCCTTCAGTACACACACACACACACACACACACACACACACACATATATATATATATATAGAGAGAGAGAGAGAGAGAGAGAGAAAGCCTTTCTAAATGTGTATGCATGTAT
>CAHIKZ030002855.1:1265000-1362500 GCA_903632075.3 Acanthosepion pharaonis | reverse complement strand
AAAATAATAACACGTGTGTGTAAATGTATTTATGAGTTTGCGTGTTCGCATGACTTTGAATTTATTTAATGGCGTCAACCTATAGACAATGAAAAAGAGAGTGCTTTACTTCACCTCAGGTTTGGGCGCCTCAACGTGGTGTAATGGTTAGCAATCTTAACTCGCTAAAACAATTACGACTGAGTAGCGAGTTCGATTCTCAATGGGTGCCCTCTGCTTTCGTACTTGTGCCGCATCTAAGCTACGCTTGGAAAATCACTACTTCGACTCAGATTTTTTTTTTAAATCATTTTATCTCGAACAAGGCAATAAAGTCATAAAGACGCAAGCGGTTACTAAGTGTGAGAGATTATGAGAAAAAGAAAACATTATTAAGGAGAGAGCACAATAAAAAAAACTAAAAAAAAACAGGAATTAAGAAGGCGATTGACATTGCATTTAAGTTTTTGAAGATCAAAGTTAACAAAAGTTGCTGGAAAGCAAGAAACTGGACGAGAGTTCCACAATCAAGAAGTGTGTTCGCGTCTGCTTACGGTCAGCTTTCATAATTCCAACAGTAAAATGATGAATCCTTACTGCCAAAATCTTAGTCAGTGAGTCAGTTAAAGGTGATATACGTTTGGGCGATCAGGTCTCTTTCGATTTATGACTAGGCAGAAGATTTTTTCGTAGTAGGTTACCGTTTCTTTTTGTAGTTGACTGGATGCCAACCAAGGCTATAGGACCCAAACTGTTCTGCTATTCGGCTCATAGCTGAGGGGGCGAGAGAAGAGATGGATTCATACCTTTCGTTACCAAGGACATTTTTGTGTAAGTGATATGTAAGTGTAATGAACCCGACTAGAATTCGAACTCGGCTCTTCGAGTTCTCATTCCAAGCCATTAACCACAGCGCACATCCGATCTTGTATTGCGCTTTATTTCATCAGGTCGAGATACCAAAGAGGAAAGCTCTTGCGTAACTTACATGAATACATCTTTTCTCGTACATATGCATGCATTCATCTTGATACACAGCTGACAGAAACTAACGCTCACTTTTACGAGATTTACTTGTCAAATTCTAACAGGCGATATAAAATTCCTCTGCTAAAACTATACATAATAATTGAGAAATAAAACAAATAAAATAGAATCAAAATGATAGCATCGTCCATCGTAACCATCCGATGGAGAAAAAGAACTCTTATATTATTATCCGATTAGATCCGAAGAAATGTGTTTCCTTTACTTTTTATTTATTTCATGATAATTGTATTGACCCTGTTAGCACGCCTTCTTACATATTCGCTTTGTACTTAAAATGGGAAAAGAACGAAGAGGATAAATCTTATTACCAGAGGCGCAAATAAATAATTTCAATATATATATATATATATACATAAAACAATGAACCTTTGCCTTCAACAGAAAATAATAATAATCGCCTTTCCATAAAAATATAAACTACTAATATATATATATATATATATATATATATATATATATATATATGTGTGTGTGTGTGTGTGTGTGTGTGTGTGTGTGTGTGTGTGTGTGAGTCCCGGCTCACCAGAACACCTCAAAACAATGTAACCTTTGCCTTCAGGATAAAATAGCTGGGTTAGGTTTTATTTCCATAAAAATATAAACTACTGATAAAATATGAGTAATGAAATTCCTACTACGCTACCTTCAACGGCATCACGACTCAGAATAGAATCCCACAACATAAATCTAATGAACTTTATTTTAAGCACCAAAATTTAGAAACGAAGGAAATATACAAAAAAGAAATTAAATAAAAATAACTATATATATATATATATATATATATATATATGATGATGATGATGATGATTTTAAGAAAGTCGAAAGCTTGGAGCATGTTTCCTGTACTTTTCTTCCGGACGGAACTTCGGACAGTTTCTGACATACACATAGGATTAATACAAACATAAAATTTGTCACTTAGCTGATTGGCGTTATATTCAGCACCTTTAATCCAAAGTTTCGGAGATTAACCTTTGTGTTATCATTCGGTCCACTCGTCCGGAGGCACAAGCAAGTGTTCGTTATTTTTATATTAAGTTTTTTTAAAAAAATAATCCTCTTTTTATTGGTGGTTTCTTCTTTGCACGAGCATGTGCATGCGTGTGTGTATATGGGTGTGTATAATTTCAAATATAACTAAAAAAATATCTGCAAGAGGCCAATATGAAGAATAACAAAAGGAAATCTTGTCTTATCTTATAAGATAAGTTTCTGTTTGTCTGTATTCACACACACACACACACACACACACACACATATATATATATATATATATATATATATATCAAATATGTGGTGCAGTTCAATTTATATTACAATGAATCATTCATACAAAATGTACATTAGTAAAGTTAATGATATAAAATGGCGAAAACTCTTCGCAAACAAAATTGTTGCATTAACCTACGAACCACTCGATGAATGTTATGATCCTTGTTTTTCATAATTACAAGTTGTATAAGTTCTTTTTTAATCTGCTAGTACTTTCAACTGTACACACAATCATCCTCAGGCATGGAAATTGTTTTTAGTAAATCCAGGTAGTATCGGAGACGAAAGATTAAATACGAATCGAAATATATTTTTAAGAAATGTGTTGTTGTTAACGGATAAAAACGTTTGGAGCGTGCAGTCGCAAACGCTAAGGTTGAATATTTTTTAATCTTTTAGAGAGTGCGTTTTTTTTTTTTCACTAATATGGTAAATTATTGAACAGTCCATTTATTCAACAATTTAGTTCATGCCAAAAATTATCAAATTATACTGGTTGTACAGAGGGCCCTTTAAAGAGGGGTTTTACAATCATATTGCCAAATTTAGACTGGAGAGACACAAAAGAGATACAAAATTGGCGGATTGTGTCTGGAGCTACGAACAAGAGAACGGTAGAGATGTGGAAGATAATTAGAGAAGTCAACCCGGGCAGAGTCCATGGTAAAAGCTGCCGTCTATGTCAGGAGGAGAAGCTGGCAATAGCAACATATCCAGACAAGCAAATGTTGCTCAATGAAAGGACTAAAGTGTTAACCGGATGCAAGCACTTAAGCAAATATTTATTGAACAATTACGAGTCCGGATGAGTGTTTTCTCCTAATTTTTTTTGCGACCATCCCCGTTCTTAGTTCCACTTCCATCCACCTACTGAATTTCTGACCCTCCCCCTTCTACGTTCCACTCCCACCAGTACCATCCACATTCCGGTGATTTATAAGCGTTGTTGTGGACTTCACTATACTACAGCTTCTTCAGCCGGCATGAAGAGGATCTAGCGATCGAAACCTGAGTAGCGTGGTTGTGAGAGATTTTCTTCCAAGGCATCTCACTCTGCATTTTATATCTTATATTTTATATTTTACAGTTTGCGTCGAGCACTTTTTTCGTGTATATGCATTTCTAGCCAGCCCCCCCTTTTTTGTTTTTTTTTATTTATTTTTTGGCCTCCAATTATAATATAATATTTTATATTTTAAATATATATATATATATATATATATATATATATATATATATATATATATAGTGAACATTGAAGTCAACACTTGACTTCAATGTTCACTTTTATATTTACACATGCTCTATCTCTGATATTGAGCACATTATCCCATAAATATAGCACACCTTAAGACTATATTTCTTCATATATATATATATATATATATATATATATATATATATATATATTCAGATTTTGCATTATTTTTAATAGCTACAATGTTATTAAAGTAAATGCTCTGTTTTCTTTTAAATAAACAGTATTAATTACTTTGAACCTGTAACCCCCACACACACGCACACACCAAAAAAAAAAAAAAAACAACAATTTGATCTGATGTGCAGTCAAAGATTTCCTGTTTATAAACAGTAATTCGGACATTGCTAACCAGACGTTTCTTTGTGGCTGAATAGTTAACAACACATCAGATCAAATGATAGTTCGCTTTGGGGTTACAGGTTCGATTCCTGTCAGAGAAGGACATATTTCCTACGAAATTTCTCAAACATTCAGGCTGGTAAATATAATTAATAGTGTTTAATTTAAAAAAAAAACGGACCATTTAATTAAATAAATTGTATCTATTGAAAATAACGTATAAACAGAAAATATATTAAATCATTGTTGGATTTATTCCATTTGAATAAATATATATGTATGTGTGTGTGTGTGTGTGTGTGTGTGTGTGTGTGTGTATAAAATAAGTAAACTATAATAAGCCAGTGCTATGAATAACTTACAATATTAGTTCCAAAATAAAGGTTCTGAGAAGGGCAGTTTTCTTCTTTGACACACTACCCATAAGTCCCTAGTAACCTATATATGGAGCATACGCAAGGTGTATTGACACATGGTTTACTGATTTCTTGCGGAGAGAAACTAATAAGTAACATGCATTGTGTATATCTATGGACACGCTATCTATATCTATAGCCGCTCTATTTTCAATACCGAGCACTTTTAACAAATAAACAGAGCAAAATTAAACAATATGTATCTATGTGTGCGTGCGTGCGTGTATGTGTGGGCGTGTATTATGAAGGATATTTTCGTTAATCTACATGTAGTTATCTATCTATCTCTGCTTATATCGTTCTTTCTTTCTTTATTTCTTTCTTTCTTTCTTTCTTTCTTTCTTTCCATGTATCTATCTACTAAGGAAAAAATAAAATTAAATTAAAAAATGAGACAAAACTGGAAAAATAGCCTTTCCCTTTAGCTCGAATAGACAGAGTTAACGACTTCTGTGAGAAATATATGAGCCGTTCGTGTCTGGCTTTTCGAAAAGTCACGCTTAGCTATCATAGAGTTCTAATAAATGGACCATTTCTTCCACTAACTAATCTTTTGAGGTGGGGAAGAGCCGCCTGCTAAATTTTATTTATAAATCCACATTTTCCTATCTATCTATCTATCTATCTATCTATCTATTAGGACAAAAAAATAAAATAAGTAAAAAATAAAACAAAATACCTTTGCAATGCAATATTTAAAAGTAGAAAAGTTTAGGAAAGAACCTCCCCCCCCCACTCCATCAGTACTGCAAAGACCGATAATATTAGACTTGAGTAATCTGTTTTCTTGAAGAAATTGTTTTAATAAAAAATTTTTTAATAAATTTCAACCAACAGTAAGACTGGTTGTTTGGTCAATAATTGCCGAATATTTCCATATAAGGAAACAGTTAACATTATCATTACCATTAACCATTAGCATATTTAGGCTGCAATACTTCGTTTAAGTATGTTCTATTGAATAGAACTAACAGAAAATGTCTGTTAAACGTTTTGGGGACTCTTCCCATCGCCGGTATCGAATGATTCATTTGATATCAGATATTGTCATATAGGAATAAAGTATCGCTGCTGACACTTGAATTTGAACATAGATCGCCAGTGAGCAAATACAGGCGATTCCATTATTGAATTAAGTGGATCACGTGATAATGGGAGAAACGCATAAGTAGAAAGTAGCGTGACGTCTAAACAATCGCTATTTCTAGTCTATCCTCTATTATTATACGAACCGCTATTCTCTACTTTATTCGCTATACTGATTACCATTCGAGCGGGTATTATCGAGCAAGTACTATTAGTGCGAGTGTTATTCGTAGGCGTCTGACACCAGTATTGTTCAACGGCGTTATTATTGTTGTATCTGCGATTACAAAGTCTCTACTACAACGAACATTTCGAAAGTGACAATGAGTATCCGTTGACATTAAAAAAGTGTCAAACAAATGTTCGTTGACATCACAAAAGATATAAAATTGTAAAGTAAGTTGCCAACAATATGTGTTATGTTCCGACTTTCAAGAATAAAAAAGCAGACAGACCACTCGTTTAAATGGGTCTTTCTGTCTAAATCTATCTATCTATCTCAATCTGTTCATATCTATCTCTTTTGTTTTATTAACTATCTTGTTAATTCCCTGGTTGGTCTTGGTCTCTCACTCTCTGTCCTTCTCTCTTTGTTGCTCTCTCTCTCTCATATATATATATATATATATATATATATATATATATATATAAAGCTGGGATCAAATATAGAATGATAATATATCAGAATGATAAATAAAGTACAAATAGGAAACGTTTATCAATCTAACATGTTTCATCGGTGAATGAGATATGGAGTAAAGGAAGAAAGAAATTCTGGTATTTTTACTTTTCTGTTGTTTATTTTTCATTGACTAATCACGTTTCATGTGCATTCGACTTGCTAAACAAACGTTAGTATAATTTGTGACATTAGGAATTCAAGGAGAGGCGGCACGTCCATTCGAAGTTTCACAGACAAACTAGAATTATGATACATTTACACGCATAAAGCAATATTTACGGTTTTTCAGTTAGGCTTGGAATCCGTTGATTTCTTCTTTCATCCTTATCTTTGATGCATCCTTATGAGAAAATAAAACAATGGCATGTGGTCAGGTGAATATAGGATTGGGTAATATTTAGTGTTGTCTCTTCGCCTAATCCACCTGTTCGACAAGTTTCCACTAATACGATCCCTCACATAAAAAAGTCATGATCATCTTCAATGATGATGTAGACCCTTAAAGTAAATTAAATTTTATTGGTCTTATTTGTTTATTTTATATTTATTGAGTTATTATCGGATAAATGGCAAGTTAAATGGCACGATAATGTAGAGATTGCATAACCAATGTATGTGTTTGAGTTGTCATTATAAAAGAGACGTTCTCAAAGTAGGTAAGCAAATTGGTCTTTTGATGTTTTTACTTTTTTGTACAGTTGACGTTGATTACGTCATATGTTTTTATTATTTTACTGGTTTAAATTGATTTGGGATATAAAAAATGAAAGCATTACTAGCTCAGTCGTGTAAGTAATGAGAAATTTTAAAAGAAGAAGAAAAATTATACGTAAAATCAGAAAGAGAGAGTAGAAAATTCTAGAAAAAATAATGAAGAAAGAATCTTGAAAACCTAGACACCCAAGGGGTACGTCGATGGCAAGAGGATTAGAGAGAAACGGCAAGAAACCTGCCTAACGTGTGTGTGTGAATGAATGGCAGAACAGGATCTGGGAAGATAGTAACAAATACAAACACTGGTGTCCGACAAAAGATAGGAAGTTGTGGTGATCTGTGATCGCAAATGTCGTGACGAGATGCGGCATATTGGGGGGGGGGAAAGATACAGACTCTTTCTTTAAGTTTTATCGATATATTTTTTATTTCTCTGAATTCAAAAAGTGATTGGCTTGCAAGTAACGTTTCTTGTCTGTCTTATACCGAGATTGTAAAATTTCACTTTTTTTTTGTCTGCACATCAAAGAAATATATTTAAATTGCGGTTTGACTCAAAAAGAAAAAAGAAAACCACTTACTCTTTTTTTTTAGGTGAGAGATTTCTTTTTTAAAATATTTTGTAATGAGTCTCATATATTTAGCTTTGTTTCTACTTTTTTTAAATTTTTCTTTGTTTAAACAGAAGACATCGTTGGGAAGATAAATCTACAATATTGACGTATCGTCGTGAGTAAAATGTTGGACTCAACCACAAAAAAATATAAAAAAAAAAAAAAAAAAAACTACTCGGAGACTTTAATTTGAAATGTAATTTAAGATATTTTTATAATTTGATGGTCGTCCTTGCGTTAATATTCAACATCTCTCTCATAGGCGGGACGTGGCAAGCCTTTCGCTGCTCAATCAGACGAACTACATTCTCTGGTCCCGCCAATTCAAACTTTCACAACAAGGACACGATGTGCCACTTACATAGTGGCAAACCACATACATTCCCTCCGTATTTCATCGGTGAGAAGTATGACCACTCAAACAGGCTTCTTTCCGCGAATCACTGCTCTGTGAAACAGGCACCCAAGAGAATGTCTCCCCGATCACTGTCGTCTTAGGTAGTTCAAAGCTAAGACTAATCGTTATCCTCCACTTCTGTCTGCATAAATTGCCTCTTAACGTAACCCTCAACTTCAAGTGGATCCCAGACCTTTTAAATGTGAAACTTACATTATTTTGGAGCACAAAATTATCTAACTTCTTTTATCTGCCATGTTCCTTTAATGACATCGATGATGAATAATGGCACTCCACAACTTCCTAAAGTTCGTAAGTAATATTTGTCTATTGGTATCCCTCCCACTCAATGTTTTGTCATTGATTTATACAACCTATGTAGTAGCATTCAAGTTGCTTAAATAGATGCTTGGGTTATGTTTGGGTTTAATAAATAGAAAAGAAAGACATGTCAATCTAAATAAACTAGTAGAATTGATAGAACTCTCAAATACATATAACTTGTTTTTGTTTAATTTTAAGTTTTTCTTTTCTTTTTGTCTTTTTTTAGCTGCTTAAGCTACAATGACTTTATCAGTTTCTTAAAGGCTTGCTTCAATGTTAAATGATTCAATGTTTTATGCTTCAAATAAAAGCAATGCATCTACATTAATAAAATTGGTAGAATTCTTGAAAACAATTTAAAATAATACAGAATAAAATAAGAGATTTAATTTTCTTTTTTTCCTTTTACATTTTTATTAATTTTTGTTTACATGTTAATACCACAATGACGTCAGTAGGGGAGTTGCTTAAATTTAGCCAAATTTGAGTTGCTTATAAAAAAAACTTATATATATATATATATATATATATATATATATATATGATTAAATAAATTAGAGACATTATGTCTGCTCATTTTCAACAAAATCCGTTCATACACACGAATAATCTTCCGTGTATTGATGTTAAATGATGAGAGAAATGTGCTACAACTGTTTAAATTTATATATATATATATATATATATATATATATATATATATATATATATATATATATATATATATAAATTAACCGCAATCAAGGCGATAAGACCACAAAGGCCATGAGGCCACTAACATCTTTCACACACACACACACATATATATATATATATATATATATATATATATATATATATATATATATATATATGGTTTGATGTGTAAATTGTCGCGATTTTATAATCTTAATTTCGGGCATGCGCGTTGTTTGTTTTTGATTTTGTCGACTGCGCAGTATAGTAGGGTCAGTTGGGCACTGTCTTTGAGAAAAAGAACGCCATGACGCATTTCACTCTGCCAGAAATTTGAAAACACCATGCTGTATTCCATGCCATTCGTACCTGAAGCTCCAATACGAACATTTCATACAATGCAGAACATTCGGGAAAAAATGGATGAGTCTAATAGTGATTACGAAGGCATGGCTGCTCGAAAAACTCATTCTCATCGTTCTGATAAGAAAAGAAGAACTCGAAAATTTGTTTTTGAAGACCTCGAGCACAACACGGAGGCCTACATAAAGTGCATTGAGGAAGTAGTGGTGCCCTGGGTCAAGAGGGTGGCTGCTTGAACAGCCTATGTCTGGCAACAGGATTTTACACTATGCCACACAGGCAGGAATCCCCAATTATGGTTGTCAGACAATTTCTGTGACCACATCACTCCTTAGATCAGGCCACCTAACTCTGTTTACTACAAACTCCTTGATTATTATGTGTAAGGCGAAAGACTAAGAAAACTCCTTGTAACACCAAAGATGAACTGAAGGCAAGGATTCTGAGAGCATTCACCAACTTAAACAAGGAGAACGCCCAGAAGACCGCCGAGACATAAAATAATTGGAACACACATCAACTGCTACCATGGTTTCTACCAATCTGGTATTATCGGGCTGTAAAATTTTAATTTAAGATTAAATCGCAATTGCCTTTTCGTTGTATTGTATTGAGAACTTTTTTTTATTAATTTAAGCTGTTTTTTGGTAAAAATATTACTTTTTGTTAAAAGTTGGATTTATATATACATATATATATATATATTAAGTTATATATATATATATATATATATATATATATATATATATATATATAATGCGTGTGTGTGAAAATATATAGAAATAGGAAAGAACTCGTTAGGTAAATAATCTAAAGTTCTTTAATATTTTTTCGTTATTAATTTAATTCAAATGATTATATTGAAGTTTTCGGCTCTTGTTTTGAAACATGAGAACTCTTATGTAGCGAAGGAATCATATTTTTTTATAATAATATATATATATATATATATATATATATATATATATATATATATATATATATATATGGTTATTCATGGTTTCATTACGCAATATTTTAATAAGGAAAATCAATAGAAAACTACCGTCAAGTGTTCAATGTGGCCGCCACCTGCAGCACGGCCAGCATCAATGCGATAAGAGAATTCCTCTCTGACGCGTATCAGAATATCACGATCCGCTGATCGCTTTTGTTATTCGATGTTTAAGATCATAGAGGTTAGTGTGTAGCGATGGAACATAAACGCAATTTTTTACGTGTATCCCCACAAGAAAAAAATTACACACGGTGATGACTGGGAATCTCGCAGATCAAGCACAAAGAGCAAGGTCTTGATAAGTGCCTGAATGACGTGTAGGTTATAAAGTTTCAAATGTAAACGTCTCAGCCCACGTCTGATAGTGGATTGAGAGATCGCAAGCTCACGGCTAGCACGGTTTCGCAGCACAGGTTCTCACCACATGTTGCTCCGAAACTCGTGGTCGTCCTGAGATTTTTCCTTTACACAGACACGCGCTCTCTTGAAACTTTTTAAACCGCTGTCGAATGTTCTTAAGAGAAGGCGGATTAATATGGAATTGCGTTTGAAAAGCAGGCGGCACCATGACAACCGTATTTGTTTTCGTGAACTAGACTTGCCATTCCGGGGGTAAACAAGCAATTGAACGTTGCCAGAGATACGACGCGACTTCAGCGCCCCTGTAGCAACCATTGAAAACTTAGAAAAATACTCTTTCAAATGATCACTGACTTATTCCATAACAATGCTTTAGAACTGAAGCAATGTGTCATGAAATCGGCTCATTCTTTTTTTTAATAACGATATATATATATATGAAGAAATAGGTGTGCTCTATTTATGGGATAAAGTGCTCAATATCAGAGATAGATCGTGTGTAAATATAAAAGTGAGCATATAAGTCAACACTTAGAGGCGACAGTCTATTGAACTACGTTAATAAAAATACGCCGATTAAAAAATAAATAAATAAATAAGATAAGAAACAAAAAATTAAAAATAAATAAATACAAGCAAAATAATTTAACCCAAATAAATAAATGACTTCCGGTAAAATAACCGCCATAATAGACTACCCACAATGCACCACTGACCCGTATATATATATAAATAGCCGAGAAAAAATAACAGCACACGTGGCCTGACGATTGCATATAGCATGAAACAGACTGTCGCCTCTAAGTGTTGACTTCTATGTTCACTTTATATATATATATATATATATATATATATATATATATATATATAAGGCACAGGGTGGAGTAATGGATAGCGGCCTGGATTACGGATATCGAAGTATCGAATCCATTCACTTACGTGCTAATACCCTTGAGAAAGGTATGAATCCTCCTCTTCTTCTCCCTCCAGCTATGGTTTTATAGCCTTGCGGAGGGTCGTTTGGGGACCTTGTCACAAGTAGTGCACCAAGTTTTTGTATTCGGCTCTTCAAAAAGTGTAGATGGTTCTGCACAAAACCTTTACCATTATAATCAAATCAGGTGTGCTGCTGTCGGTTCCTAGGAACTGAGCTGTTTGACCCTCATACGTCGAATACGATGGGAAAGTCCACCATATATCTATAAACAATGTCTTTATATATCTTTGAAGAAGGGGCGGCTGAAAGGTTTCTTTGATGCATTTTTAATAGGATTAACATACTCTTATCTCTATTATTTAGAGCTCATATATATATATATATATATATATATATATATATATGTGTGTGTGTGTGTGTGTCTGTGTGTGTGTGAGAGAGAGAGAGTGTATGTGTAAATTAAGAGATCAGCCAATTACGCTACCATGGTTTAAACCTTTCGGTATCCTCAGGCGATTCGGGCCAAATTATTTTCTTTTTTTTTCCTGATTTTTTCTTATTTTTATAAAAACGCAAAACGTGAAGTGTAATAGAAGGGTAGGTTAAAGCAAGAATATCAAAATTGTATTGGAAGGTGAGTAAATAAAATGTACATACTTTCATCCTGGTTCGTCCTAACTTAAAGATTACTTTTTAGTGTGTATGCATCGTGTCATTATTTCCTATCTATCATTCAGTTTCCTGGACTACAATCTTAACCAGTTCAAGTCTATAGTTAGCCGTTGTCTTTCCCTCCTAAAACTGAACCTGTTAAAAAAAAAAAGAAGATCTTTAGAACGAATATTTTATTCAAAGATTTTATGCACAATAATATGAAATAGAATAAGATTGCTGAAAATTATTGAACTGCTTTTTGGTTCGATTTCTACATGCTGGCCACCAATAAACGTTCAATTAATTAAACATTACAATCGATCAATCCAGTTTTATTGTGAAAATTTTAGAACTAAAATTTTCTTTTTAACTTTTGGTTCAGAAGGTGTACAGAAATAGATATGAGTGGGTGGAAGGGTAATCCACTGAGAACTATACAAACACAGCGCTACTTGACCCTACAAAACAATACTTTTTGCCCAAACCAAAACTGTTTATGGGAATAAAAAATACATAATCATCAGTAGTACATTTCATAGAAGTTCAGATTTCATAAAAAAGGTGAAATGTGTCAAATCACCCAAAGAGGTAACAAGAGGTGCATATTATGAGGATATGTAGGATAGATAACGATTGACATTTGACTTAAAGATGTTAAGCTTTTAGTGATCGAAGAAACATCTTCAAGGAAGTATGTTCCACAATGCATCATTTCTGAGGAAGAAGCTTCCTGAGGGGAACTTCCTCCTTATCAATGGAATATGTAAGAAATGAGGATGAGTCGACTCAGTCTACATGGCATGACAGTTCCTGGCTGGGAAGGTTTGGTACGCTTAACTTCAAACAAATCATTTAATTCATGCCAGAAGATCAGAATTGTTAAATCACGGATCTCGATTTTCCAAGAAAAGTTCGAGTAAAATTAAAAGTGAAAAATCAAAAGAAATACTGAGTCCTTGCGAGGGAAGTGAAATAAACGGGAAAACGTGAAGGTGACCCTTTGTGCCCATCATTATTGGCGTACTAAGAACAGTTCAGAGGTTGTCTCGTAAAGAAGCTATTGGGATACAAGCTTGTCTCAGACCTCATGTTACACTACCAGCTAATCTATTTACTAAAAATCCAACATCCGAATGAAAATTGAAGGTAGTTCTTACGGAATGACTAACTGTAGTCCCAATTATATTGACTGGTTTTTACGGCTTATCAACTCATTACAGCTTATTTAAATCCAGAAAACGTTTTTAAATTGTAATGTTTTGGAGAAAATAATGATTTACTGATATAAGTCATATTAAATAACCCATAGCTGGAGGCGAAGAGGTGGATTCATGCCTTTCCCAATGGTATTTAAGCGTAAAGTAAATATAACGAAAGCGACTGCAACTTGGTTCTCCGTTTTCCAGTTTCCAGTCGTTAGCCATTGTATTCCCAAGCGGTTACCATCTAGGTACTGACCAGGCTTGACATTGCTTAACTTCGGTGATCGTAGGAAAACAGATGTTTCAACGTGATATGTCCCTTAGTCAGTCCCAATGAGTGGCCGTAGATGTAAACTGTGTATTTATTAAATCAAACCTTATGTGAAAATCTATCATTAATTCTTGAATCAAGTACTTTATCTGATTAAACAAAAAAATAAAAAATGCGGCTTAGCCTAAGCGAATATACACAAAAAGGGTCAAGTTCAGAACTGTATACAGTGTAACCCGGATATAAGAGAGTTGTCGGGACCGGAGAAGAAGTCTCTTATATCCGGGTTTGGTCTATTTTATATACATTAACACAGGCTCTAATTTGGGACCAGAGAAAATCTGTCTTATATCCGGGTCTCTTATATCCGGGTTACACTTTATATAATGTAATAACTAACCGATCACTTTATGCATTAATGGACAATGGGAAAAGAACAGGACTTTGGTTTCTGTTTTGGGAATTCAGCTAGATGTCTACTTTATATGTTTAAGCAAAAAAGATAAAGATATGCGCTTGCTAACCTGACGGACACACAGTAAAGGTCAAGTTTAGTATTATACTTACATTGTATATCTAACCCTCACTTCTATGTGCCATGCCCCTTCAGGACTTTGGCGATTATGTCTCTCCACAATTTCCTGTCTTTGTAGCTCTTAGTAAATTTTGTCTTTTTCTTGTCCCTATTATGTCAACCATTTACACGAGCGTTGTTAAGTAGGTTATACGCTGTATACTTCTGTGGGCACCTCGGCGTGTTATAATGGTTAACAAGCCTGTCTTGCTAGATCAGTTACTACTGAAAAGTGAGTTCGATCCTCACTGGATGCCCCATGCTTTCGGCCTTGTGCTACATCTAAGCTACGCTTGGAAAATCTCTACACTGTCTCTCTTGCCTCCAATATTTTCTGTGAGTTTCAAATTTTCCAGTCCCTCTGTCCTCATTATGTGCCCTAGATATTTCGACAGTCTCTTCCTGATGTTAATTACAAGTGTCCTTTTTGTTTCCATGGTATCCTCAGTCGAACCTCAATCCTATTGCCTAAAGTCTCTTCTTCATCTGTAAGGAGATTGTCCAGCATTCATTGCCATACAGAAGGACTGTTATTACATGACAGCTCAGTATTATTTGCTTTGTTCCTAACAAAATTTACTTGTTTCTTAATACTTTGCCTAGTGTTTCGGGAGGTATCTTTCGCTATCAAATACGCCTTCGGACTTCGGGTTTGCACTTTCCGTCTTCTGTTAAAACATTTCCCAGATATTTAAATTGTTTTATTTGTTTGATTTTGGTACCACCATTTTGCAATTTGCATGTTGGGATGTTCCTTTTTTGTTGACAGCCATACATTCTGTCTTCTTGCAATTGGTGATTAGTCCTTTCTTATCGCTTTCCTTTACTACTTTCTTGTAGTTTCCTTTAAAAGTTATGCAATATTCAAAATTTAATATGCTAACAGAATTTCCAAGTTTCCCCTTAGTAAACAGAAATTTTGTGTTTATAGTCATAGTCGTCAATGGCAAACAGACAAAAGACATTTGATGAATTTGCAACTCATTTTCACTTGCAAAAATAAAAGGTGTAACTTGTTATTCTATAGGAAGCGCAACTTCTAATTTTTCGTTCGAAAAGTCATTCGCTGATAGAAAAAATGAATTCACAATATTTTTCTATTCTAAATAAATAACTAAATCTGCTTTGTTCACTTCGAAATCCGTTCGGTATACACATTCGGTATAATTCCCATCTGTTGCTATCGACAGTTCCGCTTGCTGTTTGGCTATACGTGACATACGTTGTTGATTTTCTTAATGCCCAATTCAATAATCTACCTATATTTATTTTAAATATCATGAACTAATAAATTACTTTTTTCTTTTCACCATCTAGCTGTACGTGCTGCAATATGTCATGTTGTCCCGAGAGGCGACTGCTCAGCAGAACGTCATTCAACATGTGGTACTTTTGGTAAGTATAGATATTTTATACGCACACGCACGCACACGCACGCACGCACACACAAATACACACACACACACATATATATATATATATATATATATATATCAAAGGAAAAACTTAACACATCATCGAAGACTTTGGTAATAAATTTATTTCGACAGATAAGTTTTTAAAACCTGCCTCATCAAACCGAAATAACAAAATGGTTTAAATTTATCCAGACAATATATTAAAAATTATTTAAAAATTATTTTAAAAAGAAGAGCTCTCTTCATGGATCTATCTTTTTAATATTTTATATTAAAAAGACCTGCTTGGATTATCCTTATCATTTACAGATTTGATATTATATATATATATATATATATATATATATATATATATAATTGTGTAATTGGGCAGCAATCCATCTTTTTTACAACCTTCATTAAATACGGCTGACAAGGTACTGTGGTAACGTTTTTTTTACACAGAAATTGTCTAAATATTTTGTAATCATCATTGATAATGGCTAAAAGTATAGCCGAAAGCGCTCGGACATACAAATAAAAAAATTATGAGAACACATGAAAAATTAAGCTTGCGTGAAATATATTGTCATCCACAAATAGACTGTTTTGCTGTATCACAGCTCATCAATGTGTCTAGACATCCGATTGCTTCAAGCCGGAAAGGAAACCCACTCGGCAACAGTTGGAGATTTTCCCCCTAAGCCATCGGCGCATGGTTGAAAGAAAGGCGAATTTTTACGTACTTACTCCGTGAATAAACACGCCAATGACTGACGGTGTTCAGTTCAGGAAAGGGAGAGAGCCTTGTAATATTAGTAGTAATAGTCATTGTTTACAAATTCGCACTTATCTTCCATGAGTGCACAACCGAATTTAAGTTTTTCGGGTGCGTATATATTGTCATACTTGTGCATGTATGAATATTTATGTTATGTATATGTTTTGAAAGTGCCTTAAAACCACACGACGGACTGAATTTAGTTACCTCCCTTGACGTTTCCATGCGTGTCTACATGATAAAATTTAAAAATTGTACAGTACATAACCTTAGCGTTTTTCACTACACACGCAAAAATTTAATTTTCAGATGAACACAATTTTGTCTTAGAAAAATGATGAAGACAATAATTTTTTGTCTTTGAAAAAACAAAACTGAAAACTAATTGTACTAATGTACTCGAAATAAAAATTAATCTCTATCAACATGATAATTTTCTTTCTTTCTTTAATAAGGATATTAAGAATCTTGTCCGTAATTACGAGGATCCTATTAAAAATAAATAGACAAAATTTATCTAAATTATTTAATTAGACACGTTTTAATATATATATATATATATATTAAAAATGTGTCTCATTAAATATATATATATACACACATATATATATATATATATATATATATATATATATATATATATATATATATATATATATATGATTTTTATAAGTTATTCAGATTCGCCTAAACTTAATTACACTATTGACGTCAGTGTGACATAAGCAACTAAAAAACAAGTGAAAAAACGAAAATGTAAAATTAAATCATTTATTTAATTCCGTACAATTATCTATTATAATTATATTTTATATAATTATACAATTAGTTTTTATGTATAATTTTATATTATATAATTATTATATATTTATATATTTATTTATTCTATTCAAGAATTCTGTCCGTCCTGGGTATGATAATAAACTGCATCCGCGTCCTGGGTAAAACGATAAACAACATCCAACAACAAGGCCTCTGATCAGGAGGTTTTGAGGAGCGCGGAACCACCTCTTAATTGCTGGTGTTCCCAGGTCTACCTTGACCCGGGGTGGTAGCACCTGTTAGGGTCCCAGCTATGGCCAAATAGTTAAGCACCAAACTGGGGTCAAAACACTATGAAAGTGTCAAAATAGGTTTTAATACCAGAAATACTTTGTAAAAAATTACCAGCAATAAATTTTTGAAGAAAAATTATTACCAGCAATATATTTTTGAAGAAAAATTATTACCAGCAATATATTTTTGAAGAAAAATTATTACCAGCAATATATTTTTGAAAAAAAATATTACCAGCGATACATTATTGAAAAAAAAATTACCAGAAAGAAAAATATTGTCTGCATTAAATAACCCATTGAGGTTGATATGCCGTAAAACAAATCAAACCAAACCAAACCAAGAATTATGCCAATTCTGCTAGTTTAGTTACACTGACATTTCTTTCTTTTCTATTTATTAAATCCAAACATAAAATTAATCAGGACATTTTAGCAACTAATGGCGTCATTGTGGCTTAAGCAACTCAAAAAAGAAAGGCATGGGATTAAACCAAAAAGATTATTAAATATGTTACTTGACACTGTGATGAAGAATTCTACCAATTAAATGTATTTAAATTCCTTCCTTTTCTATTTATTAAATTGAAACATAAAATGAATTCGACAAGGATTTAAGCAACAAATAACGTCAATTTGGCAAAAGCAATTTAAAAGAAAAGAAAAAGAAATAGAAAAGAATAAAATTAAACAAAAAGGCTTATTAACTATGTTATTTTGCACCGTGATAGAGAATTCTACCAATTCAATTAGTTTAGTTACATTTCTTCCCTTTCTATTTATTAAATTGAAGCATAAATAAATTTAGCATCCATTTATGCAAATTGAACACGAATTCTTGAGCAAAAACTAAGAAACCCAAAGAGTGGTCAAAATTCCAAATTGCTTTCATGTAAATGGACGTCACACAAAATAAGTCATTTCTTCGATCACTACTATGCAGCCATATTGTTTTTGTCTTTTTCTAAAAACGCAAAAGTAAACAAAATATCTTACGATTAAATATATCATTTTATACCTTACTTAAGATTCCTACCTATTTTACCAGTTTAATTACATTGAATTGTCCTTGTTTCCTATTTATTAGACTCAAATATAAAACATTTTAACAGCTATATTTAACCAAAGTAAGTACTAGTCAACATCCTAAATTGCTTATTAAATATTTGTGCATATATATATATATATATATATATATATATGTGTGTGTGTGTGTGTGTGTGTGTGCGTGTGTGTGTGTGTGAATTACAATCAAATACAGACCAAATGTGGATCGAAATCTGACAGAATGATAGGATAAAGAACAAACTGGAAATGTTTATCAGTTTAACAAGTTTCCCTTTTATAAAGCTTCATCAGATGAAGCTTTAATAAATGTGAAACATGTCAGACTGATAAACGTTTTCTATTTGTTCTTTATCCTGTCATATATCTATCTATCTAAATTTATATATATATATATATATATATGTGTGTGTGTGTGTGTGTGTGTGTGTGTGTGTGTGTGTGTGTGTGTGTGTGTGTATTTAGACAGCATATCTTTATTCAAGCATGTTTCATTGATAATAATAACCCCTGAGGATGATCTTGGAGGAGATTGAAAGTAGTTGGGTTAACAAAAAATACGGCGAAACTTCAATGATGAATTTAAACTTAACATCAAGAAGCTAATTAGAGAACTAGAAATGATTATTATAAAAACAAATAGATATGTTTGTATTATTTAATGAACCATATATATATATATATATATATATATTTGTATATTTGGGCAGCAATCCTTCCTTTATGCATGTTTCATTAAAAACGACAGACAAGGTACTACGGTTGAGCTTCTTATTTAATTTTTCTTGTGTTCTGACAAGAGCTTTCTTTTCTGGTCGAAGGGTGTGTAAGAACTGTCCAAATGTTCTATATTTCCGAGCGCTTTCGGCTATACCTTTAGCCATTATCAAGGATGATTCAATTATCAGCTTAGTAGAGTGTGTGTGTTCTGTGTATGTTCAGTGTGTGGTAGTGATGTTTTTAGTTTCCGAATACGGTTAACACATTGTGGCTTTGTTCATGGTTAATATTGTTAAGAGTTGGCTTTTTCTTTTTTATTATTAGAGCTTCCATTATTTTTAGTCTTTTTTTTCAACTGGATGCAGTTATTATATTTGTGTTTTCTATTAGTATGTTCCTAATGGTGTCGGGTAAATCTGAGTGTGTGTTTAAATGTGTTCTGATGGAGCTGTGATCTAATAGGTGTAATGTAAGACGTCTGGATAAACATGTGGTTGTGTAGCCGATGTAATTATTTATGAGTCCGGTTTGGCGAGGAACGCAGTTCCTTAAAAGGCATTTGAACTAATGTTCGTTCTTTGTAATTTTGACTTAGTTGGTGTGTTGTTATTTTTGAGGATAAGGTTGGCCGTCTTAAATTTTTTATAATAGATAATAAGTTTGATTTTTTTATTCGGATCAGTAGGAGTAGTATATTTCTTTATAAATAATTACATCGGCTACGCAATATAGAACATTTGGACAGTTCTTACACACCCTTCGACCAGAAAAGACAGCTCTTGTCAGAACACAAGAAAAATTAACTAAGAAGCTCAACCGTAGTACCTTGTCTGTCGTTTTTAATGAAACATGCATATATATATATATATATATATGTGTGTGTGTGTGTGTGTGTGTGTGTGTGTGTGTGAAAATATATAGAAAATATGAAAGAACTCCTTAGGTAAATAATCCAAAAGTTCTTTAGTATTTTTTGTTATTATTTTTTTAAAAACAGTGCTCGATACAAAAGTAGAGCCTAAATATAATTATTTAATTTTCATATTTTCATATTTTTAAATAAATAATTATATATATATATATATATATATATATATATATTATTATTATCATTATTATCATCATCATTCGATTTCTGCTATGGACACACTACCTACCAAGTCTGCGGAAAGACCTAAGGCAGGTCGTGGTGTGTTGTTATGGCCACATTTCATGTTAATTTTTTTTTTTTTTTTTTTTTTTTTATCTCCGATGAAGTTGCTAGCGTTACATAGACAAAGTTCTCCTTAGTGTGTGTGCTGTACTTAATAAGACAATTTTCTGTATGTCTCTTAAGCTGGGGTTTCCAGGGATTCTTTCAATGTGTTGTTTTGTTCCATTTTTTATAATTCCAAGTGCACCTATTACCACTGGTATTATTCTTGTTTTCAATTTCCACATTTTTTCTATTTCAATTTCCAGGTCTTTGTATTTTGATATTTTTTTCAAATTCCTTGGTTGCTATGTTACAATCCGCTGGACAAGCCATATCAATTAGTAGGCAAGTTTTTTCTTTCTGGTTTTTGACAATAATGTCCGGCCTATTTGCTTCAATTTTTCTGTCTGTGTGGATGGTATAATCCCATAGAATGGTGACATCTTCTATTTCTGTAACCGGCGCTGGCCGATGTTCATACCAGTGTTTGCTTACACATTTTCCAAAGTGTTTGCACATTGTCCAGTGTAAGTATTGCCCCACTCTATCGTGACGATTTTTATATTCATTTGGGGCAAGTATAGAACATCCTGAGATTAGATGGTCTATTGTTTCTTGGTATTTGTCACAGAACCTGCATTTTGGATCCACATTATTATGTATGATATTTGCCTGAAAATTCCTAGTGAAAAGACTCTGGTCTTGCGCTGCAAGAATAAAGCCTTCAGTTTCAGACTTTAATCCAGATGCTCGTAACCATCGATGAGTATTAACTTTATCAACATTGGGTTTATTTGCGTTCTGGATATTGGCCATGCAGAGGTTTGTCTTGCCAGCGTTGTTTCATCTGTTCAAGGGCTTTATCCTTGGCTTTCTTTTTCATATCTTTTGCTGCAATAGTTGGTTCTTGGCTTCTGTTTTGATTTACTACAGAATCTACTAAATGTAAATGTTGTTTTGTATTTACTGCCTTCTTTTATTATTGAATATTTTTTCTTTCTGTTTTCATGTTGTTTCACTAATTTTATCATCCAGTCATTTGTTGTTTCCATGTAAGTTAGTAAGCCAATAGTTGTTGTCTTGTATGACAATTCTAGCTGAATAAGACCTCTTCCACCTTCTTTTTTTACGGGGTATGTATAGACGGTCTACATCAGCCTTTGGATGATGCATCTTATACTTTAGAAAGAAGCTTTCTTGTTTTAGAATCCATTTGTCTGATGTCATTTAGAGTCCAGTTCAAGATGTTGAAACTATATTGGACCACTGGGATGGCAAGGTTATTAATGGCCATAATTCTGTTCTGAGAATTCAATTCAGTTTTTTATTATTATTATTATTATTATTATTAATATTATTATTATTAAAAACAACAGGAATTTTATGTCGATTAATTCCACTTTTCCACATTTCGAATAACCCTTCTCACACAAGGTGGAAATTCCATCATAAATTGTCTGAAGTTCACTTCTGAGTAAAAGTCTAAGAAATACGGTTCCAGCTTTCAAATAGTAAAACTGGCATGATCCTTCAAGCAATACTCATACAACAAAAGCAACCATCAATACATAAAAACAATTATAACTTAAGAACCCGAATTCTCAAATGTATTTAAAGAAAAAAAAAACACTTATGCCACAACATTCTTTGTCTACGTCGCAACACTGTCCAGTTCTACGATACTCACCATTTATCTCTACCTATCCTGATGATGACTTAAGAAAGTCGAAAGCTTGCACTGTATTTCTTGTACTTTTCTTTCGAAATGATCTTTGGATAATTTCATCATTCTCTGAGAATTGTAATTTGTAAAAGGTTATCAGTAAAATTAATCCACACTACATTACTCTTGTCTTTAATAATATTTGACTTAGAGAACAATTGCTGCCTAAATAAACAGAATACATACATACATACATTCATACATATATATATATATATATATATATATAGAGAGAGAGAGAGAGAGAGAGAGAGTGTCCCAGAAAATGC
The DNA here is from genome assembly GCA_903632075.3 of Acanthosepion pharaonis. Lineage (NCBI taxonomy): Eukaryota > Metazoa > Mollusca > Cephalopoda > Sepiida > Sepiidae > Acanthosepion > Acanthosepion pharaonis. The sequence continues at coordinate 1,340,125 of CAHIKZ030002855.1, read as the reverse complement.
ACTCATTTTTAATTGACAACAAATGCAGTGTTTATTGACGTGCAAACATGATTAATGTTTTAAGTTAAGAAATATTACTTTTTATTGACTTAAAAAGAAAATTAATGGCTAAAATTAAATATTAAAAGAAATTAAATGTATGTTTATAAGTATTCAAACTGAAGTCAAAAAGTGAGTATATTATTGGGAACACCCTATATATATATATATATATATATATATATATATATATATATATATATATATATATATTTATATATATATATATATATATATATATATATATATATATATATATATATATATAAAAAAACCTAAATCAATGAATCATGTTTTTTTGAAACCCACTTCGTGCACATATAAACGTGCATATATTTTTTGTACTTAAAAGGCACGTAACATGGTACCTTTTTCGTCTGAAATACGTACATTTCTCACGCATTTAGCGTAATTTTATTTATCCACACACATACGTTGATGTATTAGGTGGATACAAAACGCTCTATGCTTTTTTGAACAAAAGTTTTTATTCATATAAATTCATCAGATTTCAGTCGTCATAATGTTTTACCTGGATATCTATGAGTGGTTAGTTGTTTCTTTATCATAAAAGGTCCTTTCAAGCTTTGATTCAAGAAATTCTCCGCGAAGTTTTTAATGACTCAGAACCGCTGATCCAACAAAGGGTGTTGTATAGAGCGAACCAGGTCTGAATGAGGCACGTAGAGACATGTTGTATGTATTTTTAAAATCATTTCACGCCAAGCAAGGCAATAAAGCCACTAAGACATTTTTCTTATTGCCGTTTCTTATTGTTGTTGATAGGCATAGAATGGTTATTTTTAATTTCTAAAAGAACAGACGTTCGTACCTCGTCGCAACATGCTCAGCTTGTTTTAGAAGAATGGCAGATAGAAAAACTAAAAACATTATGATATATATTATGATTCCTTGCATTATACCTATTGTACGTGCAAAAAAAAAAACAAATGATATTGTTTTTAATCATTTCACCCCAAGCAATGCAATAAAGCCACTAAGACGCAAAGGATTACAGAATGTGAAAAAATATGACAAAAAAAAAAAAGAACATTATTAAGAGAGAACAATAAAAGAAGATTAATTAAAAAGACAGAAGATAACGATTGACATTCCATTTAAAGTTTTGAATGTCAAACTTGACTGGAAAACAAGAAGTCAGAAGAAAGTTTCACAAGCGAGAAGTGCGAGAAAAGAAGCAGTCAGCATAGAACCTACAATTAAATCGAGTCATTTTAAATGTAAAATGATGAAACCTTACTGTTTGTCTATCACTGCACTTAAATTCATAAAGTCTAGGTACCATAGAGTAAAGTAATATATTTTGTGTAAAATACAAAAATATGGCACAAGGCCAAAATGGTGGGGGAAACTTGTCTTCAGTCTGTCTTATCTTAAACTTAGCTAGCTACGATTCTTTTTCTTTTTATGTGCCATGTCCTTTCAGGACGTAGGCGATCATGGTTCTCCACCTCCCTCTATCCCTTGTAGCTCTCAACAAGTTCTTTCCCTCTGCCATCTCTCCCAGACTACATTCTCTTATCCACTTGCGCAAGGTGTGGCATGCATTGTTTTCCCTTGTCTCTCTTTCCCTCTATTCGACCCGTGCGTATCAGATTCTCCAGGCCCTCCTTCCTCATTATGTGCCCCAGAAATTTCAGCTATTCTTACTTGCCAATTTTACTACAACCACCACAATACCTCGGAGTCTGCATGAAGTCCTAAACAGCCCCCATATGTACAATATTTCATCAGAACAAGGAAATTTCATCAGAACAATTACCATGAAAGTATTTATAGAAAAGGCACAGCGAAGCTATATTACGGCGGTGGAAAAGTGAGTGAGCCGAAATGCCAGGTCAGGACCAAAAATATTGCTGATTCTTTTGTGGATTTTATCAAGGATCTCTAAATAGGAGCACCAGTCCGTAGTTGAAGAACATGCTACAAAAATTAAAAAGATAAAGAATTAAGTGTTGTTTAGAACGACAAAGCACAGGAAATTGTGAAGAGCCATGTCCATTCAGGACATGGCTCTTCATAATTAAAAAGAAGGTCTGGATTGATGGTAGATCAGGCTCAAATAGAGGTTGTAAAGAGTTGTGTTGCTTAGAACTACACATGAAGTTGTGGAGAGTCATAATTGCTCACATCCTGAACGGACACGGCACATAAAAAAAGAACGTCTGAATTGATGGCAGAGCAAGGACAATGAGAGATGGTAAAGAGCTACGTTGCTTAGAGCTACAAAAGAAATGAAGTTGTGGAGAGCCATGATCGCCCACGTACTGAAGGAACAAGTTACATAAATAGTGATATTTCTCAAGATATTGTAAGTGAATGCACTAAATTCAAAATAACATTAATCCTTACATTTGGGCGATTTTGATTAAAAGCTTAATCGGCAAAAACGGTGAATTCTATAATTGGATAGAGATTCTGCAAAAAATAGGAGTGAATTTTGTCCTTCGACGAGGATATTAAAATCTACTCTTAACGGATGCAATAAGAATTTAGCAGAATTCTTACTCGTATATTGAAAAGAAAAACTCCACCATTCAATTATCTGACTTGCTATTTTTTCACTTAAATGGCAGGAAAAGTTTGCACGAACGGGCACGTGAAAATGATAAAAAAAATCCTTTTTCCAAGGGTAAATTTTATTCATATTTTCGCTTTAATTATCTGCAAAAAATTATATTTAAAGAAAATATTAAAAGAAAAACGAAATAAAACAAATTCTTTAAGATGTAGACGATCATGGATCTCTACAACTTCCTATAATTCGTAGCTCTAATTCTGTATTTGTTTCTTTGCTATCCTTCCCAGTCCCGGGGGATGTGCGGGTGGTGTAATAGTGAGCAACCAGGAATGAGAAATCAAAAAGCCAACTTCGAATTCCAGTCGTTTTTGTTTGTTTGTTTGTTTGTTTTTTTGCATTCACTTACGCGTAAATATCATTCGGAAAGGTATGAATGAACCTGTTCCCCCCAGCTATTGGTTAAACAGTATGGCTTTTATCTGGGGAAATCATTGTTGTTCTGAAAAAAACATATTAATGATATTAATGCAATATTCGCTAGTAAAGAAGAAAAAAAAAGAATTACAATCCAAAATATGTTCCGGTTTTAAATAACCTACAAAGGGTTGATAAACCGTAAAAAAACAAATCAATCCTAGTCTTGTTCTGCTATTTATTTAAACAATCTCGTTAGTTATGTTACTCACTGTTATCCGCTGCCCCTCTTACTGAGAGTCAATTTCTCAAAGTCGTCTTTCCTTATTGTGTGCTCCAGAAACTTTAGCTGTCTCTTTCTCAGACTAAGTTTAAGGCTCCATTTTGTTTCCGTTTTCTTTAAAACTTACTCGTTGCTCACATACTCCATTTATGGTATTCTGAGCATCAATCTGTAGAACCACGTCTCAGTTGCTTTAAGTCTTCATTTGTGGGGACATTGCCCAGTAGTCTTTGACTTATAGAAGAAATGACATTACATAGCAGTCAATGAAATGTGGCAGAGGAATCCGGAGGCGCATTGGAATAGCAAAAGTGAATCCCAAAAGCTAAACGAAGTATTATTAACAAAGAGAACAAAAAACGTTAGAAACAAAAGAAAGAGTGTTCAACTATTGTGTAAAATGACTGTTAAGTCACAATCTATAAAATAAATTCGAATGTCAGTGTGTCACAGTCACACTTTTTCAACTTCATTCCTAGAAGCCATGGCCCAACATATCATACAATTTTGGAATCAGGCCGACCTTCGTGAGCAAATTAAAAAAATTCCGGCTCGGATCCGAACCCGCATTCCTGCAATTTTGGATTCCCAAGTCTTCATTACTGCCATTGTTTTCGTCGATTCATTTACGTGATTTTTTGTCGACGAATTTTTTGTACGATATCACTTTTTATAATTTGGAAATAAATTTGCGAATAATCTAAATTAATTGCGAAATCCATCGAAAGTCACCCATTAAATAAAAAAAAATTGTTTGTACGCACATCAAATTGTCTTTAAATTAAGTGGCAGCAGAAGAAATATCGTTGAACTTTTAAAAACAAGCTTAAATATTAATGCAATACTGAAATGCAGCGATCAATTTTGAGTTCTTTAGTTTATTGTTGACTATCGCATCTACTCCTGCCTATCTAAAGTGCTGTAGGCCCAATCAAAAGCCGTCCATGGGAGCTAGCTTAAATGCCGTCCGATAGTTTGTCAAAACTTTAAAGAACGCCCGTAAATATAGATCAGGCTAACTAAAAGGTCTAGGTAAACGATGGAGGATGTTAAGTGACGTAATTTAATGTCTAATAAAACAAAAGTGAGGAAATACTGCTGCTGAATTTTTGTTATAATGTAAATTTTATTTATATCATTTTAGTTTCTGATTAATATATGTATTTTATATTTTAAATAAAGAAGAAGTTTGACAAATGAAGCATTTTACTGTTTCCTTGCAAACTTTTCCGAGTCGATAAAATTGAACAGATTGTTTTGGTAAATACACAAAGTTACTAATCTTTCAAGTGTCCCACGGAAATTGTCGAGTTGACTTTTTACTTAAAATAACGAGATAAATGTCGCTTATTGTTATACCATAATACCTATTCTATTGTAATATACTCTCCGACAGATAATAAGTAGTAGTAGCAGTGGCCAGTTGGGCTCAGTGGTGTTGAGTGAGTCAGTCGATGTCGGACATTGAAGTATCAACCATCACAACTAAATTGCTGCGTCATTAACTCTTATTTCAAGTTCCTACCGTTTTGTACGTCGAACCTAATTTAGGAAGACTTATTGAAATACAAGCCTCCACTGTGAAAACTACTCTACAACACTTATAGGAATTTATTTGTTTATATTTCTGAAATGAGGTAACTTTTTTCAGTACTTATATTGTTAAAACTGTTGTTCACATCTTTATTGTCACATTCACAACGTTTCCTCCATTGTATGTTTATTTTAATTTCGAATCGAACCCACAGTAATCAGTCTGCATGTTGGCGTTTCTAAATATTGACTGGATGACCTTTGTGCAGACGCTACAGACGATCTTCCCATGTTTATTTCTTGAAATGGACTGATATTTGACAGTGGACGCCTACTTCTTTCTTGTAATCGGCACCTTCACGCAATTTAAGGATGGAGACCTCTTCATTACCCACTGCTACAATCGACTTATTCAGTATATTCCATATTGGTCAGACTAGTTCCGACGTTGTCCTGTCTAAAGCCAAGAAAAGAATTAGTTGGACTCAAATGGAAATAAAAGCCGCAGAAGACAACCCAATCTGAAGAAAATCCAATTATTTACATCAAGTGCAGCTATGTCAATTTAGAAAATATCTATGGCGTGTTTATTGTACACTGACACACCAAGAAATAAAATAAAGGTCACGGCTTTTGCATTGAAATCAACATTCTCATCTGTGAATGGCAGGACAACAACAAATTGTGGGAAAAGAATTTGACCGTTTTCAATTCCTGTCACGATATTTGCAAGCGGTGGGTGGAGGAAATGGAACATATTCTCAGTGACTGAGCAGCCCAGGAAAGTTAAGGTTATATGTCAGCCCATTTCAGGAAATAAACACGGGAAGAACGTCTACAGAGACGTCAGCGAACCAATCATCAGAAACGCCAACATACATTCGGTTCGGCTCGAAATTCAAATTGATATCACCTGAAGAAGGCCAGAACGTTCAACGGCCGAAACCTTGTGAATGTGGCAATAAAGATGAGGACAACGGTTCGAACAATGTAAATAGTGTAAATGGAATTTATTTGTTTTTAAACTTCATTTTTCTTTTCTTCTTCTTCGTTCGTTTTCCTTTCGATTCAGATAAATTTGGACTGATTTTATTATTTGCAAATATGCACAGTATCAACTACTTGTTAACCAAGCCTTATAACTCAACGTATTTACTTGTTCTTTCAATAATATTAAACAATTCTTATGGTTTTGCTTCTGGGTGGTGCTTGGGGGGAGTCTTCAAGTTGTTTTCGCCTGAGTTCATCCTTCAAATCTACAAATAAACCGTTCTTCTTTGCATGGAATACTGCTGCCATATATGGTTTGGTGCTCCCGCTGTTTATCTCGGGGCCCTCGACATCATCCAGAGACGGATATGCAACATGGTTGGTCCTGATTTGCCATCTAGTCTGCAGTCGCTAACTCACAGACGTGCTGTGGCTTCTCTCTGTCTTTTCTACAAATATTTTCATGGCAACTGCTCCGACGAGCTACTTTCACTGGTTCCCAAACTGCATGATTTTAAGCGTATTACTAGGTTGGCATCTCGGTCCCACCCTTTCACTGTCGAATCGGCTAAATTTAGCCATCTCTTCTACTCCAACAGCTTCTTATCTCGCACCTCCAGTCAGTGGAACTCCCTTCCTATCATTTGCTTCCCTGATAGCTATAATCTTCAAATATTCAAATGTAATGTCAGTCAACATCTTCTGATGCCCTGAGCTTGATCCCTGACCTTCTCTTTATCCTTTTCCCAAACACTCTTCTTGACTCTTACTCTCAATCCTCTGTAACCCCTTGCGTGTTAGTGGTACTCCGCCTTGCTTGGAGCGATTTTCTTGAGAAAAAAAAATCAAGTTGAAACATCGGTTCTCGAATTATCACCGAAATGTAACTGGGTGTTAGAACAGTGTTTAGAACAGAGAGAACAAAAACAGAAAAATTACTGAGCTACAAAAGACAGGACATTGTGGAGAGCTATGCTAACCAACGTCCTGATGGGGCATGGTATATAACAGAAGTGAGGATTCGATTTACAATGTAAGTATAACACTAAACTCGACCCTTACTTTGTGTCCGTCAGGTTAGCTAGCCCGGATCTTTATCTTTTTTCCTTAATCATATAAAGGAGACATAAAGCAGTCTTATACACGTGTATATACAGTCGTATATACTCGTGTATAAGACTACTTCATGTATAGAGCGACCTCTGAATTATTTTGTGAAAAATTAAAAACAGATTTTTTCATATACCTTGTGTATAATGTGACCTCAGCTTCTGAGCAATACTAGTAGACCCATCGTAGTTAAATACTGCAGTACAGATTAGTTTTATTATTAATTTTTTTTATTTCTGTTTGAATTTGCATGCATATACTTACATTCATAGATTTACGCAAACACACACACACACACACACATACACACACGCGCACACACACATATATATATATATATATATATATATATATATATATATAGATAGATAGATAGATAGATATAGATAGATAGATAGATATGCATATTCATATATCTGTGCTTTGTTATTAATATTTTAATTACTGCTTTTACTGGTAAAGCGAATTTTTCCAAATGTTAGGGTATTAATTATCAGTGGTTAGTTTTATGCAGTATTTTCTTTGTTGTTTGAATATTGTATATAAGATATATAATATACAGTCTCTCTTACATACACGCACACACACAGGCATATGCATATATATATATATATATATATATATATATATATATGTTTTTAATTGTAGTAAATTAAATATTTGTTTATATATTATCATTTATCTAAGGTTTCATTTTTGTTTATTAGGTTGTCCGAAAAGTTCGTAAACACTTGCGAAAAATTGAATTTTTATGCAGCACAATCCAGCACAATCGAGACAAGCGATGGGTTCAGAAAGAGCAAGAGACACCGTCGGTTCCAAAACAAGATCGATTCAGCAAGAAAGTCATGTTGTGCGTTTGGTGGAACTTTGAAGGAATCGTGCATTTTGAGTTGGTTCCGAATGGTCGTGCCATTAGTGCCGAACTTTACTGTCAGCAACTGGAGCGGGTCTACGAAAAGTTAAAGCAAAAGTACCCGGCTCTGATCAACCGAAAGCGCGCTTTGATGCAGCAGGACAATGCCAAGCCACACACCACCAGGAACGCCAAAGACAAGTTTGAAGAGCTGGACGGCGTTGAGGTTCTGCCACATCCAGCCTACAGTCCTGACTGGGCTCCATCAGATTACGGCCTTTTCCGCTCAATGCAACACTTTCTGAAGGGCCGCCGATTCGACTCGTTTGATAAAGTCGAAGCGTGTCAAGAATTCTTTGATTCGAAGCTGGCTGAATGGTACTTTCACCAGATCCGAAAGCTTGCAGATCGATGGCAGAAAGTCTTGGAAAATGATGGTCTTTATTTTGAGGAACAATTTTTGTTGTTTTTGTTATTACTTGGCGAGTAAAATTTCAATTTTTTGCAAGTGTTTACGAACTTTTGGGACAACCTAATAGTAACTAGTAATTTTTTTTTTTTTTGCCTTGGGGTTATCTTAAATACTGATGTATTAATTAATTATGGAAGGTTAGGTTTATTGTTGTTGTGTGCGTGTGTGTGTGTATATATATATATATATATATATATATATATATATATATATATATTATATATATATATATATATATATACACACATACATGCACGTATATATATATTTAATATTTATTCGTTTATTTTATTTTCTGTTTATTTTTATTGCTTTGTTCATTTATTTTAAGTTTATTTTATTCATATATATATATATATATATATATATATATATATATATATATATATATATATACTGCATGGGTCTGCATGGATACATATATATTATTATTTATACTGCATGGGTCTGTCCATTTTATAATTTCCCATTTGATTTTGGTGGTGATATTTTTTTCTTTTTGGTTCCATATATATTTTGATAGGGTTTATTGTTTGAGTATTTTTTCTCTCAAAAGACATTTTGTGGTTGTAATATCTTTCTTTAGGTTTTTTTTCTGTAGCGCTAGTATAATATTATTCGTCTGTGCTAATGTTATTAATAACTGTAGCTTTGTATATTATGTTGTTGGTTAAACATTTATTGTTAAGTGGGCAATTTTCTTTGTTTCTTCAATTACATTTAATGGGGTTATTTTGACGGATGTTATTGTATTGTTGTCATAACTCCTATTGGTTTCGTTGAGTATTTTTTTTTATTGTGCTTAGTTATTGTTTCTTCTCTTATTTTATCTGTAATTCTGCAGTGCAATTTTGTAAAATTAATAGTCTATCGTCCCTGTATAGACCCATATCTTTTTTGTTAATTATATTTGCTAATTTGTTCATTATGTATATGCCTACAAACTCGGAACCCCTGCACCATCATAGCTACCTGTTGTTACGTCAAAATTATTATTATTGTTTTGGCGTTTGGGGGCCATAATATAGATTTTATTATTATATTTATATCTTCATTGGGACAATTATATACTGTCTTGCTAAGTTTGGTGCATTATTTAATATATTATCTTTGATAGAAGGGTAAAAGTCTTTTATATATATTGATTTTAGGATCTGAAGAAATGAGTAGCATGAATCACTTTTTAACCAACCGGTTGATTTATTAAATCGAAGTTTACAAAACAATTTCCTATTTTTTTTGTGACGAAGTATTGCCACCCATCGTTTAAGTAAATTATTTAAACAGATAACGAATTTAACAATGTTATATATGAATGGCATTTTTCACAATACAACTTATATTCTTTTGCAGACGTCACACTAAACGTATCAAATAGGAGCAAATGAGATGAGATTAGATTATTTTAGCATTGGCTTCTGTGTTCACGTTTTGGACGAAGCATGAATTATTATCAGTTAGATTTGCATAAGTGCAAAAAGATTCTCTAATTTGCTTTTATTAGTAGATTCTATTGATTTTCTTTTCGCAGACATGAACTGAAAGGATTATTGTTTTAAAATTTCCACAGTCGTTTGTGAAATGAATTTCCTTGAGTTCGGTTGCTTAGAACAAACGTCCGATTGAATCCACGTCTCAAAGAAGTATCAAATCAATTATAAATATATTATAAATATATACACGCTTATATATATATATATATATATATATATATATATATATATATAACACAACACTGAGTAATAAGGTAGAATGCATTAAAAATATTTATCTTGTGCGATTGATTCTTTGATCTCCAAAACAAATATTAATCAAGTCTTAAGATCTGTGTAGGCACGGTTAGCGACTCCGATGGAAGAGAAATCGAAGAGCCGAGTTCGAATACCAATCGAATTAATTACATTCACTTACGTGCAAATAACCTTTAGAAAGCTATGAATCCATCTCTCCACCCCCAGCTATGAATAAATAGCAGGACAGACTGGGACCTATAGCCTTGGGTGGCAACCGGTCTAGGAGGACCACTTTGAATTTCTTTGTTACAACAGAAGCTTATTATTTTAGACGAAGAGAAAGCAGGCACGGAGTGCAGCTCGGATTAAGGAATTGGAGAACCGAGTTCGGATTCCAGTCTAGTTCACTACATTCACTTTCGCACTAATACCCTCGGGAAAGGAATGAATCCAACTCTTCTCCCCCAGCTATGGTTAAATACTACAGAAGTCTGGGCTCTGTATCCTTGTTTGGCAACCAGTCTAAGAGAGGTATAACTCTGAATTCAAAACTGAACGTAGCACTGGCAAAGCACATACTACGAAGCTAAGGGAGGGGTCGTGGAATTAGTATTCACTTGATGGTCTTGACAATATCGAACTCCATAAGATTTAGATTTCGTCCCGTTTGCCTTTCAATATTTGCCTATTGTAACAAACATCCTGATCCACCGTCATCAGTGGCAGCGATACCGTCGTGTACGTTAGTTCTTTCGTATCGGAAAACAACGTATAACCTACCTAGCGAGCTTGAGTAAGTGGATGACGGAACAAGGTTTAGTAGAGATAACAAAAATACAAAATTTATTAAGAGCTACAAAGGACAGGAAATTTGGGAGAGCCATGAATTTACAATACCGTCCTCTCGGTACTAGTATAGGGCGCCGACACGCGTCCATCTCTTCGGGTCCTGTGCCATCAAGACCATCGGAAGGGATGCACTGGTCCGATCGTGTCCAATGAGGAGCTATACCGGGAGGACCTGCTAGCCGAGCATCCTCCGCATCATCGTTTAGCGCCGTGTTTGCTGTCATGCCAAGACGGTAAGAGTTGGAGGAACAAGGTGGCTCTCGTGGGCGCAACGCATTCATGGCATGTAATTTAACAGCAGAAAAAATCATATCCCAGTTTTCAATATTGGCATGTCATTGTCATTAAATAAAATAATGGAGGCCATATTTGATATATAAACGTTCGACTTTAGAACTAATACAGACGATGAAAAATATGTCATCAAAATCCAAATACATTGGAATATCGAAATATGACTTTTAAAAGTATTAAGAAACAGGAAAATTTCGACTTCTGTTTTTTTTTTATTATTATTTCTGTTCATTTATTGTCCTCTCGCAGATTTTTTTACACTCAGTAACCCCATAGATCTTAGTGGCTTTATTGCCTTGCTTGGGGTGAAATGATTACCTTCAGATTCTTGCTTAGTTACGAATGCCTAATGACATTCCTCAAGAAATAATAGGATATATACACAACACCTATACAATAGCCCCAGTTCTAAGTTATGGTGGAGAAACTCCTTCGCTTCCAGTTAAAGCCAGTCTCCTGCGAGGAGACCAACTTGTTTCGCATTTTGTTTATTGTTATTGTTCATTTTTGACCTCTCTTCTTAATTTCTTTCTCGGATTCTTTCACACTCAGTAACCCCATACGTCTTAGTGGCTTTATTACCTTGCTTATGGTGAAATGATTACTTTCAGATTCTTACTTAGTTACGAATGCCTTATGACATTTCACAACAATTAATAGGTGATATACACCACACTGATACTTTATCCCCCCCCCACACCCGTTTTAACCCCTGGTGGTGAAATCCCTTCGCATACTATCAAAGCCAGCCTCCTATAAGGAGACTCACTTGCTCAGCTTTTTGTTTATTGGCATTGTTAACTATGGTTCTTCACGTCACCCCCGGATGCGCTCTCGCTGTCCTGCTGTTCATATCAGAGACACTGACTTCACACAAGATATATTTCTAATTAATAAAAATCTTAGAATTACACAGGTACAATTATTTCCTCAAAATTTTTGCTGCTGTGTTGACCTTTTTACTTAAACGAACCAAACATCGTGTAAATGAAACCATTGTCAAAGGGAGACAAATAATGAAATTAAAACATGAAATAGTAATTTTTTTTTATCAAGCTGATAACTACACATGGCTCGACACATTCATATTCTGAAAAAGCATTTTAATGTCAGAAAATGCCTGGCTTAAACCGCTTCAAACGTTACTCAATTTGATTTGTCTCACTTGAGAGTTGAGTTTAAGTTACAAATATTTAGGGCCACAAATGAGTCAACTCTGGAACATGGGCAATGTCAAGACACCTTCTTTCTTTTCTATGTGCCGTGTGTGCCTTCAGAACATCATCGATCATGGCTCCCCACGATTTCCTGCCCTTTGTAGCTTTTAATAAATTTGGCCTTTTTCTTATCTCTCCAAAACCTTGTTCCTCCATCTAATTTAATCAAGTTTGCTATGCATTGTTTTTCTCAGTCCATCTTGCCTTCAATCTGTGAATGTCAAATTTGCCAAGCCCTTATTACGTGCTCTTAGAAATTTCCACTTTCTCTTCATGATGTCAAATTTAAGTATCATTTTTGTTTCTATTTTCTCTAAAATCCGGACGTTGCTTATACATTCAGGCTATTGCCGCTAAAACTTCCTTGTTGCTCACATGTACGATCCATGATATTCTCAGCATCCTTCTGTAGAACCACTTCTCTGTTGCTTCAAGTCTCTTCTTCATTTGTAAAAAGATTGTTCAGCATTCACTGTCATATATGTGGACTGATATTACATAACAGATCAGTACTCTTTTCTTTGTTTATAACGAAATTTTTCTGTTTCTTAATACTTTGCTTAGCTTTTAGAAGGCATCTTTCGCTATCCCATTGTGCCTGTTGATTACAGTATCACACTTTCCATCCTCCGATAAAAGCCAGGTATTGATGTACTTTCAAATTTTGAGCACCCAATTCGTTATTACCAGGTTCAATTTCAAGGCACCGATCTAAACTGATACTCAAATCTGATCTATAATCTGATACACAAATCTAATGAGCAAGAATTATGTTATTTGTAATAGCGGCTAATCGCTTGTATCCGGGTATGCATGTCTACTTGGGAAGCTAGCCAATCCCTGCTGCAGACGCCTGCTCAGACTCATTTCAGCAGCCACAGAGCCCAACAGTAATACTGTAACTTTGCCGAGGGTATCATAGTTACAGTTTCTGGGAGAGAGTGTATTATCTGGCGTGATCAACAGTCTGGATAAGGCCAGTACGCTCAGCCACGATGACTTGTGACTTCGTGCTAGCAATTTTCAACGGCTCTCTAAATAGTTCCCGCTAAGACTTGGACCATGGCTTTTCCTGCACATTCCGAGGGTGCCGCGCTCTGTGATCGCCTCCTTAGGCCGATAACATCAAGAAGTCGCCTTCCTGACAAATCGATCATGATGAGATTCGAACCCAGGTTCTATGGTCGGAATGTAAACGTTCTAACCACTCGACCACGCGCCTATGTCTGATTGTAAGAGGGCTCTGATTTCAGGCTCAATTACAGGTCCAGCTATGGACAGGCAGGCGATCTGTTCAGGCTCATCTGATTGCAGTCAATTGAAGCCAAAGATGCGACCAGCGCTGCTATCATTGAAATTAATGCAACAGTAAATGGATCATATATCGTTTATCAGAAGTGTATTGTTCTAGGCTTTATTGTATTTGTTGGGCAACAGAACCTTCGAAATCTTAGATTATCTATAAGTAAATCGAGATTCGATCTATTATAAACCAGTTTGTCCATAGGATATTCTGGTTTTGTGAATGTTGACAGCAGGTCATTGATCTGTTGCTATGTACTTTCCTTTTAGACCAGCAGTTAAATATACCATGGAGTCGAGTGTAAAGCGTTGGGTAGCCCCGATCAGTTAAGCACATCATCATTAACTATGCGTGCGAAACTGTAATCAATGGTAAAAGCCACCTCCCATGAGACTGTCTTTATCGCAATTGTAAATGCTTTTCATAATGTATCATTATAATTATGTTTTTATGGATATTTTCCTTATCTTTGTAATATCTGTAACGCCGAGTTTTGATCGATGCAATTTTCCATGTATAAGTCATTCGGGTTCCTGATTACGTTATTCTAGTACCTTAGTTTGTTATCTATCTATCTATCTATCTATCTATCTATCTATCTATCTATCTAAATCAACATGTTAGTATCTCAGTTTGCATCTACCTTTCAATCTCTCTATCTCAACACGTTGGTATCCATCCAAGTTTCCTCTGTTATCTATCTATCTATCTATCTATCTATCTATCTATCTATCTATCTATCTATCTATATTTTTTCAACATGTTATCATCTCCAGTTGCAGGTATCTATCTATCTATCTATCTATCTATCTATCTATCTATCTATCTATCTATCTATCATTTCAACGTGTTCTTATCTCACTTTGCAGGCATTATCTATCTATCTATCTATCTATCTATCTATCTATCTATCTATCTATCTATCTATCTATCTTTTTCAACGTGTTCTTATCTCATTTTGCAGGCATCTATCTATCTATCTATCTTTTTCAACGTGTTCTTATATCATTTTGCAGGCATCTATCTACCTTTTTAAACGTGTTCTTATCTCACTTTACAGGCATCTATCTATCTATCTATCTTTTTCAACATGTTCTTATCTCACTTTTTAGGCATCTATCTATCTATACGCCGATATTTTTCTGTCTTGTATCTTTTTCATATCTGTTTCTCTGCAAAATTCCTGCGAAGAAGCAATGTACACATTTGTTTTCATCGATAGTTTTTTTCAGTATTTGTTTGTCAACTCAAAAGAAATCTTGAGAAATCAGTCATCCGATATTTCGTTAGATAAACCAATGCTGCTAAAAGGCAAACGCTCCCCATAAAACATGCAACACAATGGAATCTAAGGCAAACCTATTATAATTCCCATAGTTACAACATCCTTTCCTTCTTAAAACTCCTTCTCCGTACGGTCTACTGTACCGGTTAAAAACATCTGTTCTGTTGTGAATTTAGACTGCAAGGAATATGCGAAAACTTAATCTTCATGGATGTCTGCTTGTTTTATGATTTTGGAATCCTGCCTTGAGATCAGCTTTGGCGCGGATTCTGAAACCCAATTCAGATTATCAAATACTGCTAATACTTTCATTCTTAAGCTGGTCTTTAAGCTTGTTTTACAGTGTTTCGATTTTCTTTATTTAGGTTTCATTGTTTGGCACAGGTGTTTACATTTGGTTTCGGATTAGAAAAATAATCCGCTGAAGCCTTTCAGGTGCACACAAAAATCAAAGAAAGATAAGTCGTAGTAATCACTTTTATTTTGATATTGAATCTCACAAGAGAGAAATAAAATACTAAAACAGGCAAGAATAAAGATGCATAAGATTTTAACTGATCCGATAAAAAAGCAGGTTCATTAAAACTGCAGAAGCCTTACGACCAAATCATGTTGAAACGCCGGTTCCCGTACGATCACCGATGTTAAGCAACGTCGAGCTTGGTCAGTACCTAGATGGGTGACTGGTTGGGAAAACCAGGTGCTGTAAACTTGAATGTGCGGGTTATGTAAAGGATAATGACTCGAAATTTTTACTCAGAGAGATAAGTTCCAATTCCAGTTGGGTTCGTTATATTCACTTACGTGCAAATATCGTTGAGAAAGATATGAATTCATCCCCAACTATGGGTTAATTAATAAGATTTGTATCATTAAATCATTATTATCTCGAAAAAATTCTTACAGTTTAAAAATATTTTCTGGCTTTAAATAAACTGCAGAGGTTTGATAAGCCGTAAAAACCAAACCAATCAATACGTCATGGATCTTAGATAATTACTTTAAACGAAAAAGACTGGTAACACTGAAAAATAGTTAGAGGCTATCCATACTTCATTAAAAAAAAGTTTTATCGTTTGTTTTACTGATATATCAATAATTGCGACCACAAGATTGATTTTCTCTTTATGATATAATATCATAAAAAAGCCCCCTCCTTCGAATATGCATGTTCTTCTTGTACGCCCCAATTATCGAGAAGTTCTTTTTTTTTTTTTAAAAAAAAAAAAAGGCGACCCCCCATAATTGGTAAATCTGTTTTTTTTGTTTTTTGTTTTTTGTTGTTTTTTGTTGTTTTTTTTAAATTTAAAATATAGCACTTTTGAAAATATATATAAGATTGGCTTGTATCGATTTACAGGGGAAGGACAAATTCAAAAAGAATTCATTATGGTCTGGCTATTTCAATAATAAAAGAAAGCGTTTACATTTTAGCAAGGGTACAAAATATAATAACAGCAATAAAAATGTACATGTTTAAACAAGAAGAAAAAAATAACAAAAAAGGGGGTAATAAAAAGAATTTACATTACCGTAAACAGGTGATATCAATATGCAAAACACAATTAACAAAAAAGAAGCTTAAAACAAATGTAATATATACCGTAATGCATTCAGTTGACGCTATTCACAAAATCAATTTTGCTTGACCTAATATCTTTTCAAAGGTTTACTGATATTTTTTTAACTTCAGGGAATTTTTCCGTTATCGGTTTTAGGCAACCATCTATTATTTTATTTCCATCATTATCAATGTGTTTCCGTCGCAAGTGTTTAGGAACCATAATATATTATACGTCTTAATGAAAAAAATGATTTGTCACTATGGTTTGAAATTATATTGTTTTCCTTTTATAATTTGTTAAGGATAAGCTGGATGGTTGATAAGTGTCCTAACTGTTTCATATATGAATAATGTTTCAATTAGCTCCCCCACCCACACACTAGAATTAGTGCATCCCTCGAATAATGGTCCCTCTTAATGGTTCGAATCCGATACTCACGAATGCAGCCTTTCACTGAAGTTCATTAAGAATCTATATTCAGCTAAATAAACGAGAAATTATATCAGTTGTCATTTCGATTTTATTGGTCGATTTACGCCCAGCCGTATGGTTTTGTGAGCGGGTCTGGTTTATACCTTCCGGTAAAAATAGAGCCAGTAAACGCGTGGGAGTGACAGTTTACAGACATATCAAGCGCACAGAGACGGGTGTGGTGAACTCATAGACCAGTATATAAGTTATTCTTCTGTCCAAAACACAGACAAAAGTAAAAGGAATAGTGGTATTATACGTTTAAATAACATACACTTGACTTTAAAAAAATCAACGTACACGTTAAAAAAAGAAGAAGAAGAAAAACATATTTGAATATCTCGAGTGTTACAGAGTAGTCCTATTCAAAAAAAGGTTATACTTAAGCAATCTTTATTCTTTTGCAGTTTGCTTCCGGGTTAACCACGTGATACATTAGATTCAAATAAACGAATGTATCTACTCTTTTAGTGAATTTAGTTTTGATTAAATATCAAATTTAGTTTAATTATTCTTTTTTTTTTCACAAAGCAAAGAAATAGTTTCAAAATGAAGAGACTAATTATAACTCTGAGACGGAAAGAGATTAACATTGATCCGAGAACGAACCAAAGTAAGAGAAATGGAATGGATTAAACAACATAAATTGAGGCAAGCGAGACACTCAGCAATAAGAAAGGATAATAGATGGAGTAAAAGGTTGTTAAATCTTTACCAGCACCTTTGAAATACTTTCAGGAATAATGGCTAATGGTAATGAAATTATTAAATATTTCATTATAAGGAAACTTTCAGGATTCATTGACAGAACAGCTTATACTACTGTCAGTTGAAATTTATAAAATATTTCTCTTAAAACAATTTTTCAGGAAAATAGTTTTCTCAAGTCTAGTAGCTGTTATAGCTCTTGCCAGTATTAATGGCCGTTTCCTTCCTAATCATCTATTTGAAGTAGTGTGGAATGTCAACATGTTTATTATAATTTTATTTTATTTTCGGCTTACATGTGATATCCATTTCAGCTGTTTGGTAGCTATTTGTGATTTTGTGCCGCCAGTCAACATGGAATAAAAGGTTGTTTCATTGGTACCCAATAAATAGCAAACGTAGTAATAAAACTCAAATTGAAAATGGGGAGCTAAAATAGAGGGATTTGCTAGGGAAATGAGAAAGCAGAGTCACGGTCGTCACGGATAGATTTGGTAAAGCCTTGTGTGTAGTAGTGGATACAAAATGGCTACTACTCTTGTTGATGATGTTGTTGTGGATGATGTTTCTGATCATCTTGCTGATGATGTTAATAATGATGATTTTGATGATGCTGATGTTGAAGTTGATGATATTGATGTTGATGATAATGTTGATAATACTGATGTTGAAGTTGATGATGACGGCGATGATGATTATGTTGATATTGTTCTTGATGATGATATTGAGGATGTTGATAATGATGTTGATGATGATGTGGATGTTGATGATTTTGTTGATAATGCTCATAATGATGATGATAATGATGATGATAAATGATGATTAAAGACCCTTGAGTGAACGATGCGGAACATTATTCTCGGTGATGTTATTTCCCGTTTCACCGCTTTGTTCTGGCTTATCGAACGAGTCTAATCTTTCATATTAAGAACTGTCTAACTAACAAGACCTGGCAATGACTCATGGTTACAGCACTAAGTCATCCTGTCAAGTATATCAAGATAAATTCTTCAAGTATGGCCAGACAATGCCTGCAAATAAAGATAAATCAGCAGACATGTAGAGTCGTGCATTGTACATCGACGCTCTGTCCAGTGTTTTAACTTAATATGAAATCATGCATTATAGAATAACGCTAGATTAAACCTTTGCAAAGTGTAAATCTTTTGAAAGGGTCGACTGTTTAATAATACACCTTTTGCGACACATTGTCTTAACCAAACTGTTGTAACCAAGTAATTGGTTAAGAAATAACAAAACAAGAGGTTGCAGATAAATAGTGTATTGAACAGTAAATACAACAGAAGTGTGTTACACGGCTTTGGGAGTGTGTGTGTATTGGTTGACAAGCGTTCAGTCTATCACTGTTATATTTAACAGCCCTCCCCCCCATCCCACAAGGGCACAAGGCCGAGTTTAACGTGGGTCATCCGAGCCCGTAGTCTCGGCCAAAAAATCCCCGTAGAGCCCACATAAACGGGTTCGGGTCTGTCTACCTTCCCGGACAAAACTCTGCCTTTCGGCACAGCCTCGTCTGGGTTTCTTTCTGCCCAAGGCAGAAAGTTCGACAGGAGCTGCGAACAGTCACATCCTTAGAAGAACAGTCTATCACTGTTCCTCCGAGGCTTACTTTTCCTGCTAACTTTATAGTAGGTGGAAGTGTCCACAATAGCCTCATTAGAGGGAGGACTCCACAAAACAAAACAAAACCATTTTCCCCGAAAAATGTACTCACTTGGCTGTATTTGACAAGTGGTGGTTGTCAGTTTGAATATTTATAAACCCGAATTTAATTTAATTTAATTAAATATTTGAACCATTTATCTTCTTTGTAAGTCAATAAGCATTAATATTTCGTAATTTTAACCATTAATCTAGTTTGCAAGTCAATAAACACTGCATTTACAGTCATTTAAAGAGTGGGTACATTTTGTGTGCACCCTATATAATGAAAATATGTATATAAAAATAAATAATCCCATTCAAATGTACGTAATAATTAAAAAAAGGATAGGTAAATAATTGAGTTTTGCGACACACGCTTTTGTAAATATCTGGTCTACGGATATATGAAATTCAAATATATACTTTCTACGTTTTCATTAAAGGCTTCTCGTGTACGACAGTAGGTTTATGTATTACTCGAAAATTATTCTCGATTTATGTTGTTTAACTTGTTAACACTGGAATTGAAAAGAATATCTTTAAGCATCTCGAATTTTATAAGCACATAGATTGATTTTTCTATTGTCAAGGGCCCAATTTTAAGAAGAGTCAAATGTTAGGCACAAATCGTCTTGGGGTCAGTTTAAAGTAATGGCTTCCTTTTTTCATATTTTGTAACCATTTAACTTAAAGTTTGTATTGGCTTGATTTTAGATGAAACTTGGAAATTTTCCAACATATTTCAGTGAAATTTTCACTTAATTTTAATTTATACTTATAGTTTGATATAAGGAAACTGACTGACGCCAAGAGGATATTCATTAAACGGCAGGATATGCATTGAAATGAAACTGTTGTGAGTCTCGATAAAAATAAAATATAAAAATAAAATATATAAACAAAATAAAAAGAATAAAAATAAAATAAAATAAAGTATTTGTGCTTTCCTTTAAAACCTTATCTCTCTCTTTCTCTCTATATACTTCTCTCTCAACTAACGTGAAGGCAACTTCCAAATAAAAAGAGGAAGAAGAAAAGACTGATCCCAGCCGAAAAATTACTTATTTGTGATTGAGACATACCAAAAATCAGAGAGGCTCCACGCATAACTTCCATTATAAAAAAAAATGAAAAAGAAAGAAACACCGGAAGATAAAATAATTTTGGCTAATCAGAAATATTAACACAAAGAGACCGTTGATATTAGCGGACGGTGAGAGCGACAACTAGAGGGCCAACCGCTAGAGAAACCAGCCGTGCATGAGGAATGAAGAAGTAGTTAAGAGGTCATCTGCTAATGATATATCTGCCCTGCTTAGGGCCGAATAAAATACAGTAGATTGACACTAACCTATTTCTAATATTACTCCAACCTCTATCATCGTCTTACTTCCAAACTACCCACTACCAAACTACAAAACGGTCATTCCTCCAGACCGCTACCAATATCCGCCTTATAAATGAACATTTTGCTACATCAAGTATTTACTCTAAAGAAAATGAATAAAAATATATTATTTATCTTATACACTTGCTCCAGTTCGTCTTTATTCCAAAATTTTCATTAAATAAAATCTTATCAACACAATATTCACACTGGTGACCTCCCGACGTGAACACACTTACCAAAAAAGGTTTCCTTTTTCGATATATTGGGGTCATATTGCATAAAGTTTCTTGATTTTCAAAATTAGTTAATAATTATAGTTTAAATATATGGGAAAAAAGGTGTCAGATTAAACTTACGCCAAGAGATTATAGGTTAAAAATGAAAGTCTTTAAAATTATGGTAATGATTTCAGCAAAGAACTTACCAAACTGAATAAAAAATGGGAAGGAATTCACTATGTCAAGTAAATACTTTGGACTTCATCTTGATCACATTATCAAATACAATTCACTTTATACCGAATCGATTAGAAGATGGAGGATAATTCTTACTTGTTTTGTTCTCACGACCTTCTTACCAATGTAAGGAGAAAACTGAATAGAGCCTGTCAAGTTTTAACATGTCCTTGCCTTCCATAAGATGTCAGCATCAAGTACAATCAATAACTTGCTAAAAGGAAAGTACTTATTCTTTGCCGCTAGTAATATTCCAATGACACACTTGTTCCAGAAATGCGGTGTTATCAGAATCTTCCATGCAGACCGCAAGTTTACTTTTAAAATAAAACTTTTTTTTTTTTAAATTGACAGGATGAAGTAGAATTTTGTTCAGAAAACATGTGACATATTGACAGGAAATAAGATCAAAACCTGGTAACTATGATGTCCTCGTGTTCAGTATAAAGTTGTTATATATTAACCTAGTAAAAAGGGAATCCAAATATCCCAAACAAAACATTTGGGAGTCAGTTTTGTACATATATCTATTTCTCATTACTAAGAAAGTTGGTTCACTGTATCGTGCGAGACATTTTTTTCTCTCCGTAATATATCTTGCACATCTATAAGTCTGCTATTCGTCCATACTTAGAATATCTCTGGCACATATTATCCAGTGTCCCTGCTATTTACCTTGAGCTCCTTAATAAAATCAAATGAAGAATCAGCAATATTATTGCTCCTGATCAGGCGACTCGGTTTCAGTCATTTCCCCGCTGCCATTAGGTTTTTACTCTGTGTATTTTCTATAAATACTTTCATGGTAATTGTTCGAATGAGCTCTTTGCTATGGTACTTAAACTTTTTGAATTTAAGCGCAGCACTAGATTGGCGACGAGATCTCATCAATTTACGAGATGCAGCCGTAAGTTCTATGCTAACAGTTTCTTTTCTCGCTTGTGCAACTTCATTTCGACTCCGTGATTTCCAAACAATCTCTTTTCTCTTCCCGCTCATTATTAATGTGTTATGGTCCAGAATGATAATGACAGTCCATCATTCTAAAAATAACTTTGTCATCAGTGATGATAAAAAATAAGGATATTTCATCATACTAAGCCTCATCATTATAAAAACGATTCTTCCACAACAAGAGAGTCGGTACTTTAGATTAGAGAACAGTATAGTAGATTAGGGTACCTGTAGCTGTAGTCAGTAGATGGGTAGACAAGTAGCAGTAAGAAAACACACGTCTAATTAACGCTCCGTGAAGATCGAAAACAGACGATTTCAAACGCCATCCTCACAAACGAAATTCTGGGAACTAAAACAAATAAGCAATGACTTTTAAACAAAAGCCATAGTGCGAACATTTTTGCACACACCATACCAATATTCTTTACTTCACATCACAAAACGAAAATAGAAATTCTTCTTATTTATGCCAACACATGTCTCAAGTTTTGTTGTTGTTATCGTTGTACCCTTTATGCATTTAAATTTCATGTCATTAATATCAACCCCGTTACAGTCAACAAATAATAACAACAGGGAAATACATCAACACCAACTAATAAACCCTGTTACAAATGTTTCTGTCTTAATTCTTCCACACCGTGTAATCCCTTGTGCCTTAGTGAATTTACTGCCTTGCATGGAATGATACCAATTAAAAAGAAATACAAACGCCATTTTAGTGAATGCCCGTATCTGAGTTATTCGTCTTGTTGTTTTTAAAACAGTAAAATTATAACGGCTTTCTTAGACCGACAAATCTAAAAACAAAATGTCTCCCAACAGGAAACCAACCTGTATCCTCCTTTTTCATAAGGTAAAACACTGCTATAGTCGAAGCCTGCTGTTATCAATTTGGTCACGGGAGAGCATCCTGATAAAGCGATTCTAAATGACCTATTTAAGGAAATAAAAATAAGTTTTATAGTAATAAGAAATGATGTCGGATTGAAAAAAATATTTTAAAAATTACTGTGGTTTAGGTTTCGAGTACGAAACAGAAACTAGCAGATATAAATTCTAAGACGTGCCAACGAGAGGCAGGAAGATCGTCTTTGGTATAGCCCTGTTGTTATTAATTTCACTCTTTCAGGAAATACAAAACAGGGATATCAACTCATTCGCATGGACCCACCAAAAATATCGTATATAGTATTATTAAATAATATCAGATTAAAAGGTACCCTCTTCATCTACCGGTACCCTTTTAGATGATGAGTGCACTCGAGTCGAAGTCAGGATCCGTCTTGGACTCAAATTATGTGAGCGTCACAGATGCAGATGTGGAGCCTCCATCGATGAGTTTGGTTTGCATCCTCCCTCCTGTCGTCGTAGTTCCAGCCGCTTTTCGCGGCATACTGCCATTAACGACATCATCAAAAGAGGTTTGGATGCAGCTGGGTTCCCTTCCCAAATCGAACCCGTAGGCCTCGACCGCGGTGATGGAAAGCGGCCGGATGGCATTACCATTTTCCCTTTTAAAATGGGGAAGTCGTTGATTTGGGATGCGACCTGTGCGGATACATTTTCGGTCGGTAATTTGATCAGGTCCACGGTTGAGCCAGGATCCGTCGCCCGGGACGCAGAAAGAAAATCCATATAATAATTACATATAGCTATATTATAATGATCCATTTTCTGTATGTTTACGTGTTTGTATGTTCGTAGCATAAAAACGACATATCGTAGCACAACAGTATTTAAATACTCTAATTTGGAAAAGAAATGCTTTAATATAAACAATAAACAATTTTCATATATTTATTTATAATAAGCAATTTCCATTTTTCATTTATAAACACTATAGGCAATTTCCAGTTCATTACATTTGTTTCAGAGTAATTTCTAAGTAATCAAGTGCAAATTAACAAAAAGTCTTTCGGAACGACATACTCTGAATGTATTGTCTTTGGGGGGCGCGTTCTTGGTGCTAAAATAAAATATATTCTAACAGTCTATAACAGTGGGTCGCAAGCCATTATGCCATGAGATAGACCGATATATTTATGGCTGGTACCTTGTATCCGAGTATGCATGTCTACTAGGACGGCTAGCTAATCCCTGTTGCAGACGCCTCTTCGGGCACATTTGTGCTTGTTCAACAGCCACAGGGCACACCTGTATTTAATACTGCAATTATGCTGAACAGACCATAGTTACAGTTTCTGAGAGAGAGCGTCTTATTTGGCGTGATCAACAGTCTGAACAATGCCAGTATGCTCAAACCCTCGATCACGATGACTTGTGACTTCGTGCTAATACAACCATCGAGCGCTTCCAAATAGTTTCGTCTATCTAATTTCACTCACAAGGCTTGGGTCAACTCGTTGTATGATTTTCAAGCACTTTCCGAAGATGCTAGGAACACCATTCCAGGCCGATAGGACTTAGTGGCATTATCGCCTTGCTTGAGATGAAATGATTAAATAACATATGATTAAATAACAACATACATGGTAAACAGTCCACTTTAGCTTTAACATTGTTCATCGATCTGATTCAAACAAGGAAAATATTTCGATTTAAGCAAATGTCCATTCGGTTTTTAAAAGAAAGAAAAGTTTCCTGTTCTAGTGCTTGTCATGTCATGCAACCCTTAGCACTCAGTCAGCGGAGTCGTTTTTGCACAAGGATTTTCCAACATAACGCGCATGACTTTTGAGTAAAGACGGCCTTTTGTAGCATTCCCTGGTTTTCCCTTTTCAGAGTTGGAGAGAAGGTATATAACAGATTTCTATAATTTGTCAGCATGTTCTCTTATTTGAGAAAAAAAAAATCATTCATTATTATTGTGAGACCGGAAACTACATACACAATAGACTCTTCCAGACCTATATTAAGTAGGCGACATAGCACTCTAGAGAGTGACAGAGAGTGACACAGAGAGACAGTGAGAGTCGCGTACGACTACCAGTATTGGACACTAACATATAGTAAGCTCCGCTTACACTATCTCTGTAACCTGTTGTTAATATATCTTTCTTACATCTAATCCGTGTTCCGTGTTTTCCTTCTGTGGTCCCAACTTTGGCCCCACATCAGTGGCGATGAGGATTCTAGAAACGCACTCACGGCGAAACCTCAATACCTTACCAGTTCCACATCTGGGTCGACGAGGATTCGAGAAACGCATTCACGGCGAAACCTCAATAATTATCATCTTCTCCAGGACGATAACATCAAGATTACACCTTCCTGACCCAAGATGAGATTCAAATTCGATTCTCATAGTCGGAAAGCGAAAGCTTTAAACATACGGCCACGTAACTATTTATAGCGAAGTGGGTCGTGAAAAAGTTTACAAAATGAAAAAAAAAATAATAGAAAATAAAAACAAGAGATTTTTTTATAATTTTTATTTATATTCAATATTTTAGCGCGCAGTCGGGTCATTTAAAGTTGTTTAGCGTTTTTAATTCTGTCGTTCCTATTTGGTATTTTTAATTTTTAACGACCAGATTTCTCCTGTTTTTCATCAGTTCGACATTGAATAATTCCCTTTGTTATAACGCGTTGCTTTTCCCCTGTTATCGCTGTTTCTTCCTTAATTAGATGTGATAATTCATAGAGTTATTTGCGGCCGCCAACCCGCAGAGGAAGGCAATTGTTGTTCCTAGTGGCTGTGGTCGATAGGAATAATTAACTTTAGGAAGAAAAAGGGAATTTAGACTAGTTACAAGCGTCCAAGCTAAAATTAGGTGGGACCGACCGGAAGTATCAAAATAGAATCGAAGTATCAAGCACTATAATGGAGAGTGGAAGAAGAAGAAGAAGAAGAAGAAGAAGAAGAAGAAGAAGAAGAAGAAGAAGAAGAAGAAGAAGAAAAGACACATATTATAAGTACGAGTTTTATATGAGTACTCATTTTATAAGCATCTTCGTTGGAAATAAATAGAATCTACATACCGTAATTTCTCGAAAATAATAAGCACCCATAAATAATACGCACCCCAACAAATGATCCGAAAATTAAGAATTATATGTATAATACGCACCTATAAATTTCGTCAAAAAATAAACAAAAAAATAATTACGTAGACACTTTGTCGACCTTGACACTAAGAATAAAATCGAAACTTTGTAGCTAAAACAATGTTGCAAATTACCATACGGTTTTCCCGATAAATATAACATCTTATTTTACCGCCAAAATGGGATTCCGTCAGTGAGGATGTTATAAAGGGAGGTTTCACGGAATTATTGTCTCACGACAGCCATGGATGGCTCTCAAGATGATATCCTTCGGCAAGAGAATGAAGAGTCCGAAGATAATTTTGAACAGGACGAAGATAATATTGTGAATGAGAATTTGTTTGATGAAAATTTAGATATTGGTTCTATAATAGAAAGTGGTGATAATGATGAAGAAAATTAAAATTTCAATAAATTGTCAACTTGAAATTGGCTTTTTTATAGATTTTTTTATTTTTTCGCCAAATAAAACATGCTGTTACTGATAGACATAAATTTATTGACAAAAAATGTTACAATTATTATTGTTGGATTTAAAATAAAAATTGGGATAATATCTTTCTTATTTTAGAACAACAAGTACGTATTTATTATTATAAATTAATAAAAAAATATTTTTGTTTAAACCTATTTATAATACGCACCTCGACTATCACCTGTAATTTACGGTAAAAAATGCGTATTTTTTCGAGAAATTACAGTAATTTCAAAACAAAGTATAAATGTATTATCTTTGAGATTCACAAACGTCTCGTGCTCCAATAAAATATTTCTAAATTCACAGGATGATGTGAAACGTTGTTAAAAAATGCCGTGGCATATTGGCAGGTAATCAGGCCGAGGTTTGGTGATCAAGATTTTATATAATTTTTACTCTTATTTTTTATTTATATTGAATATTTTAGCGTGCGATGTTTCCCTAGTAGGGTAGGTGGATTTTTCGCTTTTATTTTTGGAAAATCATCATTCCTCTCGGTTTGAAAGCTTGGGTTTGATGCTGACGCTATAAATTAGATTCATAACCTTTTACCAATTTTTGACCATTTAGTAGTAAATATCGTCTGAAATAATTTATATAAATACGTTTTTTATTACAAACTGACTTCAAATTTTTTTTATTTCAAGAATAAATCCAAATAAAATTAATATCATTTGTATTAAATACATTGAATGGAAAATAAATTCAAATCAGAATTCTAATTAGAAATCACCACACACATTTTTCTATTGTATTCGATAAGTAAAAACTGTAAAAAAATTGTAAAAGATTACAAAAATGTCTACTCAATGAATAAGATTTGTTAAATCATTTGTTGGATCATAATTAATAAAAACAAAAAATTGATAAAAGTGTATATAACACCATTATGCTGCTGGGCACAAGCTATAAGACAAGATGTTTTAAATTTGCAATGTTTATTGAAAATCACACTACCACTACTGCATTATATAAGATATTACATCATAATATAAATAAATTGTTCAGTATAATTTCCCTTTGAAGTAAATGAAGGTCTTATTTAATGTCGAAATGCTTTAGTAATAATGAAGCTTATACTATGCGTCTTATCTATATACAATTTGTAAATCTTGAGTAAATTATAAATGTTATAAGGCCGTGCTATAAGGCTTTCATTAATAACCAGAATAAAATTCCTATGCTACGATTTTGAACCTAAATTTAATCTTTTAAACTCATTTCTTAAAAAAAAAACATTAACGATTTGGAAAAAAATAGTGTCGTTATTTATCAGACCCCAACTTTCTAATTGAGCACAATACCAGTCTTCCAAAATTGACCTGATCTATTCCTTAATCGAGTCATTTAAAGTTGCTTAATTCTAGTTTCAATTTGATCTAAAATAAAATATATTCTAACAGTGGGTCTATAGAAGTGGGTACCAAACTATTCGCCGTGAGAATAGCCTTTTCCATCCAGAAAATATTTATCATACATCAACCAAACACTGAGTATTACTGTCGGTTGAAATGTATAAAATCTTTTCATTGAAGCAGTTTTTTTTTTTTTTTAATTTCTCACTCTTCGGAGTATTGATGGGATTTTACTCCCAGATATTTTGTTTAAGGTAGTGTGTATATAAGTAGGAACAAGAATTCAAACAATGTTTGATAAATTTGGTAAGTGGATGACTGTTTTATGGACTTGATTACGCGTTTCGACACCATTAGATAGACTTTCTCAGTTGGGATGAAAGAACAAAATTGTGTGACTTTTTTATAAGAGCCGTTATTTTAATATGTTTTTTCTTTTCTTTTCTTTTCAATTTTCTTGTTTTCTTTAATGTAGTGTCGAAATTCAACATCTTCATTATATCATTATTGTCAGTTCTAGTTACATGTGCTGTCCATTTTTGTTGTTGCTGCTGTCGGAAGTTTTATATGTGTTTTTTGTTGTTGTTATTTTGTAAAGATTTTTGTGTGTGATTTTGTAGCGCCAATTGATACGGTCCGATCAAGGATGTTCTTTAAGATCTAAAGGTTTTGTTTCCTGGAAACCATTTTTAATTATTGATCTGGGAAAACGTTCGAACATAGATGATAGTTTGGGCATTTCTGAATTAGATGGATGGTATGCATGACATCCACATGAGAGTCTAGATCTGACCTAGCTATTTAAAACAATGCACTTTAGACAAATTTTGAGATATAACTATTTGCCTTCCGATTTAATCGCTACCGCTTCCTGCTTCAAGTGTTTTGCTCTGTCCATCATGCCTTCAAGCTGTCCTGTGAATATCAAATTTTCCGAGCTCTCTTTCCTCATTTATCTTCACTAGATATTTCAACTGTCTCTTCTTATAAGTGTTATTTTTTTTTGTTTCTGTTTTAACCGTGAACTAAGGAAGAACCGTTTCAGCCATTGTTCTGACACGGAAATAAAGTGTCGGCCATTTTGTTATTTGTGAATAAGAAACAGGAGTATCACTTCTGCCGGTAGAAAAGTAACCAGACTAAACTGTGTTGTCGTTATTATTGCGGACCGCCTTACAAAGTTGTGACAGTCTCCATTGTCTCCAAAACTTCGTTGTTGCTCACATGTACGATCCATGATATTCTTAGCATCCTTCTGTAGAACCACTTCTCTGTTGCTTCAAGTCTCTTTTTCATCTGCGAGGAGATTGTTCAACATTCACTGCTATATAGGAAGACTGATATTAGATAACAGTTCAGTACTCTTTTCTTTGTTTATAACGAAATTTTTCTGTTTCTTAATACTTTGCTTAGCTTTTGAAAGGTATCTTTCACAATACTGATGAGCCTTCGGTTTTCAGTGTCGCATTATCTGTCCTTGCCAAATATACTATTTCAAAAGCAATTCAAAGTTCAGAAGTCAGTAAAGAAATTAATAGCAACTCTGTTCTGGGAAATAAACGATTTACTTATCAGATGTCCAAACACAGTTGACGCAGTCAGATCCTGTACAAAACGTGGTAGACTGAAGGGAAGCTGCTTGTCAAGGGAGACCAGATTGTTTGGGTAAATGTGTCATCTTGCCACACGACAACACTACGGCCAATCTGACAAAATCTCTAGTGTTAGATGTTTTATCGCATCTGCCGCATATCTCTGATTTGGTTCCATTAAATTATCTTCTGTTCTTTGAGGCGTAATTTATTCAATGATGGTGCTGTTTTTGCAGAGGCGCAAGGTTTGCCTTGTCGTTTCACACCAAAGTGTATGTCTAAACACCTATGGCACAGGTGCACCAGTCTAGAAGTTGATTACGTGAAAAAGTAGTTTAGTAGTACTGATAAATTATACACCATGTTTTATTTGTATGACAATAAATATATTGGATTAATTAATATTTGTACTTTCGTTTTGGGTCATATCTATATATATATATAATATATATATATATATATATATATATATATATATTTTTTAGGAGGATATATTTTGAAAATATATTCATAGAATTATTACCAACTATAAACACTCGTTTAAGAAATTACATTTTTCTACAGATCCATTATTCATGAATCTAACTTATGTCTAAAATAATAAGGATTTTACAAATTTCCCTTTTTTAAAAATACGCATAATAAACCTATCCACAACTAGATTATTATAATATCTTACTTCGTTTAACCAACCCACACAAAGTTGACGGCCACAGACTTTACCCACACACACACATACTCATAAACGAGAATATAAGGATCCAACCAAATACAAAATATTTTTGCAACATATCGCTACATTTCACTGACAAATTACGAGGGTGACATCTCTCGATTTCCCTCATATGCGCACTTACATGAATTAACCTTACCGTCCTACATATACCTACACACACAAGCGTTTCTTAACTTACACACTATTACACTATCACATCCTTTAACATCCTAAATGTTTCTCACACATATTTATATATTATCTATTGCGTTTATACACATGACGCGTGTCTGATCAATGAAAACTCCCCAAAATCATAACATTCTTGTACTCTTGGAAAGTTCCTGAAAACCATGCCACCTGTTGAGCCAAGTCTTATGAGTGAAATTAGGTAGACGGAAATCTTGGGGGCCGTCGATAGCTGTGCGTGTCCGAGGGCTTGAGCGTCCTTGTTCAAATTTTTCATCACGCTAGATAACACGCTATTTCCCAGAAACTGTAAGTAAGGTCTGTTCAGCATAGTTGTAGTATAAACCACTGGTGGGATCTGTGGGTGTTGAGCAAACACAAATGTGCCTGAGCGGGCGTCTGCAATAGGGATTGACTAGCCGCCATAGTGGACGGGTATCCTCGAGTACGTGTGGCCAGTTTATATATATATATATATATATATATATATTATTTCATTATTTTTTATCGCTAAATGTTTATCGCGATAAAACATACATACACTCACACATATATGTGTGTGTGTGTGTGTGTGTGTTTTATCGCAATAAACATTTAACGATAAGAAATAATGTTGAATTAAAAAATTAACTTATGTCCTACAGACGTGCTGTGGCCTCCCTCTGTCTCTTCTACAAATATTTTCACGGCAACTGTTCCGACGAGATACTTTCGCTGGTTCCCAGACTGCATGAATTTAAGCGAGCTACCAGGTTGGCATCTCGGTCCCACCCTTTCACTGTCAAAATGGTTAAATATAACCGTCTCTTCTACTCAAACAGATTCTTCTCCCACACTTCCCATCTGTGGAACTCCTACTCCTTACTTGCTTCCCCGATGATTATAATCTTCAAATATTCAAGTGTAATGCCAATCGACATCTGACACCCTGAGCTTGTTCCTCGTCCTTCTCTGTAACCTTTCCTCAAACACGCCTCTTTACCCTTGTTCTCAATCCTCTGTAACCCCTTGCGTGCTAGTGCCAACCCGCCTTGCTTGGGGTGAATTGCCTTAAAAAAATGTCACGTTTACTAGCAGGTTTCCGGTGAGATGTGTAGATAGTCTTAAGTAAGTAAATGAAGGCTACTTTATCACGAAGGTATACCGTGGTCAAATTGGTAGGAACACGCTTCGGTAGATAACGAGAGGACACAGAATAATATTTTTCTATGGTAGAATTCTACATATCGAAGCCGGTTGACATTAATTTCCTGTGTAAAATTCTAGTGATATCAGCTCTTAAACGTACGCCATTAAAAAGGACGTTTATAGTAATGAGAAATAATGTCTGATTCTAAACATTCGTTAATTGGTTGATATCGATTGATTGATTGATTTTTTACAGCTTATATTCTGCGTTTTACGTCTTATTTCAGATTGGAGAAGGTCACTTATAATTGTTTAATATATATATATATATATATATATATATATATATATATATATAGATAGATAGATAGATAGATAGATAGATAGATAGATAATATTAGTGGTAAATATACACATACATATGCAAAATATATAAATATATATACATAGGTGCATACACATACATGAATATTTTTGGAATAAAAATTCCAAGAGGATAGAATCCAGGTAGAACTCAATGTCCAGGACAGAGTAAAGATATAATAAAAAGGCTTAAACACTAATATTCCATGGTCATAATATATTCCATTGGAATCGTAAATACGATCCAATTCATCAGACCTACAAATATATATATATATATATATATATATATATATATATATATATATATATATATATATATATATTAAGCAAATATAAGGGACCTGGTAGAAGCCGAAGCTTTAAATAGCCCACAAATGGTTGATGCCGTGTGTGCGAGTGATCCGTCTAGTTGGACCACTAAGGGACCATACGCACACACACACATGAACCCTACACACCATACGAAGTGTGTGTATAGATGTATAAATATATACTATTTCCTTTATTAAAACTATATATGTGTATGGAGAAGAAATATGCATACTAGCAAACACATACACACACAATACACAAAAATGGATATAGTTTTAAAAAGATACATGGATCATAAAAAGATAAGAACAAAGACCCCCCCTACCTCTGACCAATCCTAATGGTTTTATTACCCCTTAAGCAGAAGAAGATTTTCTATACAAGTCCAAGAAAATTAGAATTACTACTACACACAAAAGACAATGGTTAAACACGGGAAAAAAGGAAAATTCCTTTGAATATGTGGAAATAACCACTCTTCGCATGATGAAGGTCACAAGACCTAAAACTCGTATAGCAAAAAATATGGATAATAAAGTATAAAGTATATTTTTAAAAATCTACATTATAACCAAAATGGTTTGCGGCTTTTCTCTTCTCTTTAATATATATATATATATATATATATATATATATATATATATATATATATATATATATATATAAACCAACTTTCTCTTTCATTACCTCTAGAACAATGGCGAAAGACAGGTGGTGAACTTGATATTCTGAGCCTAATGCCACATACGTTTAATGGGTGGCCTAAGCTAAAAAGGGGAAAAAATAATTGTTTTTTGTTCTATTTTTGTAAAACCAAAATAGAACCTCAACTGAAGGAAATATTTTCAATTATATTTTTATCTACTCAGTCCTATTTGCATTTAGGTGTCGTAGTAGGCATTCCTTGTCGTTTCCTTCTCGTTTTCTTCTCTTTTGCTATTTTATTCCTTTTTTTATATGATACGAAGAAAAAATCCTATCTCTGTTGTCAATAAGTTAAGTGCTCATCAATAATTCACAAGCCACTGTCACTCAATAGTGAAATTTGAAACTTTTCAATAACTAAATGTAATAACGGTAAATTTTCAAAAAACACGACACTTGTCACACACACACACACACATATATATATATATATATATATATATATATATATATATATATATATAAAAAAAAATAAAAAAAATTAAAAATGTCATCTACAGACTGACTGTTTCACAGCGAATCAGATTGCTTCAAACCGGGATCGAAAACCCAACTGATATGGTATATGTCAGAGATTCTACCCCTAAGCCATTGGCACACGGCGGGGATGAACGTGTATTTATTTTTAGATAAACACGCCAGTGACTGGAGAACTCGATTCGTCTTACCGAAGAGTCTTGCATCAGTGTGGTTAGACAACCGATTGGCTCAAGCCGGGATCGAAACCCGGCTGATTTGGTCGGAGATTCTACCCTAAGCCATTGGCGCACGGCGGGGATAAATAATAATATATATATATATATATATATATATATATATATATATATATATATATATATATATATATATATATATATATATATATATATATATATATATATATATATATATATATATATATATATATATATATATATATATTTGGAGTGTTTGTTGAAATTATGAAAGACCTGGTTTGCTACATTATTCATGTAGAAATTAGATAAAGTAGGAAACATACGAATCCATTGCTGCGCCTTCAGTCTGTGTGTAAATGTAAACAACATTATGTTTACACAGGACAGATTTTTGAGTTGATGTCTTATTTGTAAGAATTAGATTCTAATACTGAGAAGTAATTAATAATCAAAATCGTTAGATTCAATATATATATATATATATATATATATATATATATATATATATATATATATATATATATATATATATATATATATATATATATATATATATATATATATATATATATATATATATATATATATATATATATTTGGTATTTGGACAATCCCTCTTTACACAAGTTTAATTAAACACAACTGACAAGGTACAGCGATTAAATTTTTTATTGTTCTCCTGGTCGTATAAGTGATTTCTATTCTTGAGATAAAGTGTGTAAAAACTGTTCAAAATGTTCTATATATCCGTGCGCTTTCGGCTATTCTATTAGCCGAATGTGTAGATTTATATATGTTTCTAAAGTGATGGGACTGTTTTGTCAAAACACATTGTAGCCGTGTCCATAATTAATGCTATTAAATGTTGTTTTTTTCTTTTTTATTATCAGTGCTTCCATTATTTTTTGTCTTTTTTTACATGTGGATGGGGCTATTATGCTATTATACACATCTCTGGTCATATTTCAATTAGGACTCATTTAAACACACAAGGAAACTATACCAAACTCCATCTGCAACATACTTCTAGAAATTACTATACGCATATAATACGAATTGGTTATACATTTGTTACTGTCATCTAGTGGTCATGAGTTTCAATCCTTGGATCTAGTAGTGAAACAACAATTCAACAAGAACAAGGACAAAACATCACAATAATTAACAGATATACCATGACAAAAAAAAAAACAATGGACACCTGATGATGACCAAATGGTACTTGATCGAAATGTTGTATTTATAATAACAACTCTGTAAAGAATAATAAGAATAATAGTTCGAAATAATACAAGAAGAATGAGTCTATCTTATACCGAGTGTAAAAGCAAAATTGTCCAATTGTTAGATTTTTGAATCGTTATATCTTAGAAATGATTAAAGATATCTTACTGGAATTCTCCGATGTTTTTATAACACTATTGGACTCTAGTTTGGAAAATAAGAATATATTTAGCTCTAAGTTGAAATGATGACCCCCTCTTGCTATTGTGACCTCCTGATCCACTTTATCTCTCTATTGTTCCCTCTTTTTAAAACTTATTCACCGTTCTCTTGATGGTTCTTGAATGGACTTTGAAGATGGAAGTCAAAGTATGAATGTTGGTACCATTACTGGAGGCCTGAATGATTCTTTTCATCCCACCATTACTCACTTGGGAAAAAAATAGTGGGGCTGACACAAAACGATTTTAACCTGTTCTCTTTCGAGCTGAATAACTCAAAGCGTTTTTCAGTGTTTCTTACAAAAATGCTCTCAAGATGGTGTCATCTGAAATGGGGTCTTATCTGAAAACCTGGAAAAATCCTTTAGTTTAGTGGGGGGGTGTTAGATATTAAACATTTTGTCGGATGGACAATTATCGGATGCTGTTACACGATTTGGACAATTTTGCTGTTACACTTCATCTTCTGTCCAAGCAACAATTCTCAGCTGTCACGGCTTTGCTTAACTGTTAATATTTTCCATTACAGGGTTTTTATGGTGATGTTTCTGGCGACGTGTTGTGGGGTGTGCAATTATTACAAACGGAAGAGAAACCGTGTTCCTCAGTCCATCCCCTGCTCGGTACCTGAACAAACGGTAGATAATTCCACACCTGCCCAGATGCCGCTGCAATACGGCGGTTTAGCTTCCATGATGCGAGCAGCCGGAACGCACCAGTCCCCCTTCGCATACATAGGACCTGCCACAATATCTACAACATCTTTACCACCGCCATCTTATACTGAAGTGAGTTGAAATTTTCTCCTTTCTTCTTTTTTCTTCTTTTTTCTTCTTTTTCCGTCCATTTTTTGTAAACCTCACATTAGTATTGTTAGTTTATGCTTTTTCTTAAACAGCTGAAAAATCGTCCCAAGGCTGTTACATTTTTTAAACGCTTGATGAACAGATTTTTACTCTGCAAATACTCTTCTTGTATGAAGTCTTATATAAAATGCAATTGTTTCATAAGCCCACCATATTGATTTCACTGAAATAATTCATTCGAGTTTCAATCAAACACATACACACACACACGCACACCTACACCCCCCACATATATATATATATATATATATATATATATATATATATATATATATATATATATATATATATAAGGAAGAAGTTATAGTTGTTCCAACGAGAATTATATATATATATATATATATATATTTATATTCCGTTTTCCATAATTCTGCAGAATTATGGAAAATAGAGTATAATATATATTTTAAAATAAAAAATTCACATTTCAACCTAAAAAGTTTGCGGTTTATCTTCTTTTTAGAATATATATATATATATATATATATATATATATATATATATGAACAAAGACAAAAGGAAAACTTATCCTAGTCGAGGCGTTTCGTCCTCTGCTGAATTTTCTCAAGGCAAATATAAGGTGAAATGATTTAAAATAAATATAAAGCAACTTTGAAAAGCGTTTGAAAACAGACAAGAACGACTTGCATACTTGCAGAGGATAACATAGAATTCATTTTCCCGTTTGCTGCATTTTAATGTGCGTGGAGCCAGGTATCGCGCAAGGTGAATACGTTAATGAAGAATGCAACAATTCTATTACTGGAGGCGGGCAGAGGATGTGTCTTGTGTTCGACCAAAACAATTTGGGACAAACATCTTTCCTCTTTTTTTTTGAATTCTCTTCATTCGATCTCTGGATCTAAAGCTAAAAGAAAAGAGAATTATATGTCATTTTTTTTATAACCTAACATTGGACAGTACTTCACTGACCTATTCCGAGTCATACCACATTCCTAATATAAGATTATCGTTGTAAAAACTAATAAAAACTCAAGACGACATCCCTCATCCGTAAAATTACTGTTTATTTACCGCCGGACTTCATCAATTACCATCGGTGTATGGGTGTGTGTGTCTTTGGGTGCTTTCTTCGAACTTGGATATCCACGCGAGATTGTGACAGACTCTCTGACTTTTTTTCCTCTCGGGTCGGACGTTTATCATCCGGTTGACCTCCGTTTGCACGTCGTAAGCGTAGCTAAGATGACCACCTGTTTACATGTTGGCGGCAGCCACTGATATCCTGTAAGAAGCGAATCTGCACCTGCTGGCTACGGGGTACCACCTACCGGGTTAACCCTTCGATGTGTATGGCTCCTCTGATGATTTAGTGCGATACCAAATACAAAGTCTAGTTTGGTATCTCTTAGGGTGAGCTCATTATATAGTGGGATTCACCACAGATCAACATCTCTTGTAAGAAAGGTTATTGATATTAAATTCGATTCGGGCTATCTGCTATTTCTGGGCGTGAATCGCCTCTTACACTAATAAGGAAATAAGTACTATTCCTGAATACCAAGCATGGTTTATTACACGACCCCATACCGTATCAGTTAGGTTAGTGTTATTCGCTCAAAGCTGTCGTAATCATTCAGCCTGTATCTGTTTTGTATGCAGTCTTTAATAAGATCAGAAAGATTTTTTAAAAATATAGTTTTTTTTTCTATCCATCCAGTGAGCTTTGGGTTCAGATGTAAAACTTTATAATAAATCATGTATTAATAGATTAATGTAATCGGATTTGACCTGAAGAAATAGTTTAGGGGTTTACAATGAAAACCTGATCTGATGTTCGATTTCGTTGTTCAACTGCAAAGTACTCGAATTAAACTTGAATGCTGAATAGAAAATGTCATTTAAAATCCAGTAATAAATTGTAAAATCTAGAATGTTTATTTTTAAACAAATGCATTAGAATGATCTTACAATTTATTGTTATTAGTGTTAATTCTACAAGGGATCGTGATCTTCAATCAATTCGATGTCTGTCCCATTTCTCCTCTCCAGTTCCATACGTCTTGATTAATCACCAACAATGGGAAAAATCCAGGATCTACTCAAAGCGAAAAACTTATAAATTACGGTAGCACATAAAGAACAATACTCAATGAAGCAGAATGAATCAACTGTCGAATTATAAGTCCTTCACTAACACGAAAACTGTTTATATTCACCTGAAGAATGTCGGAATGAACCAGTCGAAACAATGCAGGAAAAAAATTACAAGAATAGTATAGTCCAAAAATGAGGAAAATTTTGTACGATTGAGGAAAGAGTGGGTGAATGATTCGGTTTTTAACGGGTTATCAACCCTTTGTGGGTCATTTAAAGCCGAAACTTATTTGGGATTTTAAGAATAAATCTTTATTTTTTGCGAGTGAATATTGCATTAACAAGTCTCTGCCAATTTTTGTGAAATCCCAAGTCCTTCGTGTTACTACTCAATGCTCATGCATAGTCACTCCTCCTCCTCCTCCTAAGCGGAGTTATTATACAGGATGCGGTGGGTAAATTGTTGCAATTTTATATTTTTAATTTCACGCGTACGCATTGTTTGGTTTTGATTTTGTTGACTGCACAGTATAGTAGGGTCAGTTGGGCACCGTCTCTGTGTGAAAATGAGCACCATTCATTCCACCAGAAATTCGCAAATGACATGATATACTGCTTGGCATTCGCGCCGAAAACTCAAATACAAACGTTTCAGAGTGTTTGGTGTAGAGAATTCGGAAAGAGTTTGATGAGTAATGTTGATTACGAAGATACGGCAGCTTGGAAAACTAACTCTGATCGTTCTGTTAAGAAAAGAACTCCCGAATTTTTTGGTGAGGACCTTAGATTCAACACGGAGGCTTGCATCAAGGTGCCTTGAGGTGATAGAACTGCCCTGTGTCAGAAGTGGGGCTGCTGGAAGTCTGGCAACAGGGCTGTGCACCTTGCCACACAAGCAGGAGAACCCAGTCATGGCTGTCAGATAATTTCTATGACCACATCCCACACTGCAACACACTTGATTATTATGTGTGGGGCGTAGTTGAACAAAAGACCAACAAAACTCGTTGTAACACCAAAGATGAACTGAAAGCAGGAATTATGGCAGCATTCACCAACTTAACCAAGGAGACCGTCTAGAAGATTTACAGGGGATTCCGAAGTCGTCTGGTGACCGTGGTCGAAGCCAATGATGATTTTATTGAATAAATTCACTCTTTACTATTTCAAGATGTTTTTGTGTAATTTTGGTAAATATATCTGTTAAAATGAAATGACATTGTTATTTTAATTTTTGCGTAATTTAGACGACAATTTATCCATCGCACACTGTATTGCCTGGGTATTCCGAATATGTTAATTAGTTAATCTACATATCCATACAACAATATTTCAACCTCCGTGTTTCAATCATTGATTTCGCTATTGCACTCTGCCAGTGTACGATACCAGATTTCTATTATTCATTGTACTCTGCTAGTGTACGCTATCAGATGTGTATGATTCATTGTATTCTACCAGTGTACGCTATCAGATTTGTATGATTCATTGTACTCTGCCAGCGTACGCTATAAGATTTCTATGATTCAGTGTACTCTGCCAGTATACATCATAAGAGTTGCATGATTCATTGTATACTGCCAATGTTTCAATCTCAGTCACAATGACAACACATAGATAAATGGTCAATAACCCATAACTGGCAACTAAGTATGTTTCTAGTACAGCAAACAGAAACTAAACTTACTATCAATAGGTTTTAATATTCGATGCTTACCGGTGTTCACATTGGCCAGCGAAAATCTTGCAAGAAGATATTAACCTGATATATTAAGCTGGAACAAAACTTTGTAGTTTTTTTTTTTTTTTCAGTTGATGGCGTTTAAACACGTGACTTCATTTCGTATGTGACTGAAATTTATGATATAAACAAGCAGAGAACATGTCGTTGATACACACGGCGGCGGCGTCACAATGCCGCTGAATACTAAACATCATTTGTAGCGTAATATTCATTAATTAGACATTAATCACTAACTCTCCTGGCAACATTTTAGATTGCAGAATGATGCTATCAATTTCAGTCAATATCAAACAATCAAGGCCTAAAGAGATTCTCAAGTGTATTGTTCAGTGTGGAGATGAATGTGTGTTTCCAAGCCTTTGTATTGCTGTTCAAATTATACTAACAATTGCAATCTTCATAACAAGCTGCGAGAGATTTCTCATTATGGTAAAGCTAATTTTATTCTGTTTAAAAGCATCCATGGGCTAAGGTAGATGGTGTGACCTATCATTGCTGAATGTGGGGAGAGAGGGGACGGAAAATGTTGAATTTGAAGACATAATTGACAAATTTGTAACAGTCAAAGCGAGGAGGTTGCAGTTCTACTCCTAAACGGAGCCTGCCTTTATTCCTTAGTTTCACTTGTCTTCGCGCAGTACGAGTTACAATAACTTATTGCGAAAATATATCTTTATATGGTGCCCTCAAACTTTAATAATTCCGCGTTAAAAAAAAAAAAAGAATTAAAGGTTAATATTGGTCTATTCGAGTCTGTCGTGCCGATCCACACCAGCACGGCCTAACTGTGGTTCTAGTACAACTACCGATGGACCCAATTTTACTCGCAAGGCTTAGGTGAACCTATGGTACTGTTTTCGGGCATTTCTGAAGTAGCCAGCGGCGGGATTGCTTCCCAAGGCCGATATCATGAGAAAATAATTTTTCTCACGAATCGATTAATGGAAATCGTCTCATCCTTACTCCTATGGTATCCTTCTGGAAGTGTCTTTTCCCGACAATTAACTTTTCCCAGACATCATAGATTGGACATTGGGGATCTGGAGACTGCAACATAGGACTGAACAGTGTGAAAGGGCATTGTTAATAGAGTTCCGATCAACCAGAGGGAGGTTGAAGGATGATGATGAATGGTGAGATCTGAACCCAGGTTTCGTCGTCGGAAAAAAAAAAAACGTTCTAACCACTCGGCCACGTGCGACATATATTATGATTGATATAGAAAAGTTAAAAATGATTTTGCAATGTCATAATGAGTTAAAATATTGTCTTCTTGTGATGCATTTATATATTTTATTTTCTCCGTTTAAGGACAATTAAAATGTGTTTTCCTTTAGTCTGATGTGATGTACTTTAATAGATTTGGTTTTTACAGTAATTCTGTTGCCAAAACTAAAACTGCCAAATAGTATGTTCCTGTGGTATCATTATAGTGTCGAAATTTAAATTCCCTTCAAATAAAATATAACAGAAAGAACTAATCATCAACTTGCAAGAAGACAGAAAGTATGGTCATCAACAAGAGAGAAACAAAACTAAATGCGAGTTACGAATTGGAGATATAAATATCAAACAGTTGCAGAAGTTCAAATGTCAGGTTGTCTAGTAAGTCCTGTCTTACTTAAGAAGCAGAAAGAAAACAACAAAATTTTATGGAGCAACATCAACATTTATTCTTCAAAATAAAGTCCATCATTGTCGACTATGATCTGTGTTGAAGCTTGGATAAGCATGGAATAATAATAATGCAACACAAAATGTACGTAAACAAAATGTATTGAAACAAGGAAAAGGTACACAATATTTACAGTTAGTTTTGGTATATTCTTGGGAAGACTGTTCCTGTAGAATGGGTTGACTTAATCGCAGTCGGGCAGAGTCTCTCGATTGGAACCTTCTTACTTCTTCCCTCGTCTTCCCGGTACCAACCCATATTTATATGGTCGGTACTCCACTATGTAAATTAGGTGGATCGTACCACAACAATCTGACAGCGATTAGCCAGCATCCGAATCTGTCTCAGCAATCTGATAGCTTTGAATCAAAAATTGTAAACAGGCTTCCTTCACTTCATCAAAAGTACTGAATCGCTGGTCGCGAAGAATTTGTGCCATTAAGGGGAATAGGCCATAGTCACTCGAAGAAGCATCAGGACTGGATGGTGGATGTGGAAGAATCTCAACAGCGTCTATCTGTTTGAACTAGCAGTGTGCGGCATTGCATTGCCTTGCTAAAAAAACTGACCTCAATAGACCAAAGCAGGATATTCCTTTAGTTTATCGTATACGCGATCTAGCTGCTGGCAATACAGTTTAGCGTTGATGGCGCGACCGAGTGGGACAAGTTCGAAATGCAGTACTCCTTAGAAATTCCACTAGACAAAGATCAATATTTGTTGTTTCCTTTCCGCTTCCCAAGTGACTCAGGAATTTCAGGCCTCGTTGTTGCTTGTTAGCTTTCATCAGGATGTGGTGTACCCATTTACTGAACCTCTACGCCTTCTCTATGCATTTCAGGTGAAGTTTGACTGTTTCCACAGAAATCTGGGAGCATTCAGCAAGCTCACCATAGGTTTAGCTCTTGTCCTCCACTATGGCCACCTTCAGGGTCTCATCATCCAGAACCTGTGACCGGCAACTGCGGACTTTCCTCACAAATGGACAGATCTCCCGACCTGAACTTCTGGAACCAATGCCTGTCGGCGCGTTCACTCACAGGATTACCTCTAATGGTTTCACGTATCTGACCATGTGATGCGGTTGCGGACGAGTCCAACCCTTAGAATCATAAAAAGCAAATACATCCGAACGAACTGCTTCGACACCGCCAATTTGCTCGAGCTATGATTGATGTGTCTGTTTAACGCACATGCAGTGGTCAAGAGCAATGCATCCAATCCCACCCCACCGCTTTCCCAGTACGTGACGGACTGATTTACAAATCAGTGATAACTTCTTCTTCAAGGACTTTTTCGGCTAACTTATCGTAAAGCTGATTTCCATGCAGCAACTCACCAGTTAAATCATAACAATAAATCTGTTTTGGGCTCGTTGTCCAATGATTGATGATGAAATTCTTTTATGTGCGCTACCCTTGCACGACGTTGGCGATCATTACTCTCCACAGCTTCCTATCCATTGTAGCACTAACTCATGTTTGTCTCCTTACTATCACACAGTCCCTATTGTGTCATCCATTTTATATTATTCAGTCGAACTAGCACGAACATTCATGAGCCTATCATGGAAGGTCATTAGAGTGGCATTCTGTGTCATAACAAAGCTGGTCAATGTCGGAGGTTGCAGGGTGAGCAACCTGTCTTGCTCCATGGTTTGGTGTTCAAAGCAGTAGAACACACTCGAATTCTTGTTTTGCTCGCCAGCAGTGTCCTGCAAAGATCATTCTGAGTTCACGTAAGATTGTAAAAATATCAGGGATGGGTATATAGAGCTGTGACGTTAGTTGGATGTTCTCTCCAAGAGATGCTAAACATAGCTCTCAGCATCCAAATTATAGTTTCCATCAAGCTTAGACTCTAGACTTAAAACCTCCTAGGTTTTCACATGTTCCGTCCATGGTATTCTCAGCATCTTTCTATAGAAGCACGCTTCTGTTCATCTCCTCTTCATCAGAGACACAATTGCCCAAGATTTACTGTCATATAGGAGGATTGATATCTATCTGTATATATATATATATATATATATATATATATATATATATATATATATATAAAAGTTGTAGCCTCTGTCCTCTATCGAACTCCTCTTAGGGTTTTCAAGATAGACCCCCATAACAATATATATTCTACATTAAACTAAATTACGCAAGGTACTTAGATAAGTATATTTCATTTTGATCAAAGGGGGTCCCAGAGTAACACAACTGATTTTCCCTTTGATTTAAGTTAAATTTAAATTTGAACAAAGGGAATATAAAATATAGAAGGAGAAAGCCAGAAGATGGATTCCACATTGGCACAATCAAAATGAGACAATATGAACATGAAGTTGAGCAATAAATCATCAATCAGTGGGTAGTGCCTTACAATACATATTTGTTGCTACAATTCAACTGTTATATCAATGTTGAAATCTGTTCATCAGTTCGTTCAATCAAGTATTGCATCAAATACATGTCAAACCACCCACTGAAAATTTTTTTCCCTTTGATTTAAATTAAGTTTAAATTTGAACAAGAGAATGACTGCTATCCAAAATATAGAAGGAGAAAACCAGAAAATAAAGGTCATATTGGCAAGATCATTGAGTAATATTGAAATGCATCATTTTTCTCCACAAATTATAACAATGATTTAAAATCAATCATCATTTTCCTACAAAAAATGTGTGACACACAGATATATATATATATATATATATATATATATATATATATATATATATATATTAGATGGTGAAAAACGGAGAATCAAAAAACGTTTTTGTTCAAATTGACTATTATCTTTACCTTTTCGCGTTACACTTCTATTTTTATAAACATGCTGACTTGACTTTAAATATCTGACGTCGTTTTCCAAATTTTGAAACGTCTTAAGACTGTTTCTAAATTTCGGGATTTAAACAGTTTAATTTAAGAACTATAAATGTTGTCGAAAGGCTTTTTCAAATTTTCTTTTTTTCATTACGGGATCATTGCAAAAAGAAAGATGTGTACTTTTTTTGAATAACATTATCACGTTAATTTTATTGTTTTATTCGACAAGTATGGACCTTCGTGTCCCCAAA
The DNA here is from genome assembly GCA_903632075.3 of Acanthosepion pharaonis. NCBI lineage: Eukaryota > Metazoa > Mollusca > Cephalopoda > Sepiida > Sepiidae > Acanthosepion > Acanthosepion pharaonis. The sequence goes on along the minus strand of CAHIKZ030002855.1, from coordinate 1,295,605 downwards.
AAAATGCAGTGCCAAAAGAACTTTTTTTTTTCATGACGCCATTTTTATTTTAACTACAATGTTTATTGTTTTAAAAAGCGATGATTAGAATTATAATAAAACATAAACATATGAAAATAAATTTATATATTTTTTGTTCTTGAAAATTTACAACAAAAGTATTAAACACTATTAAATTGTTTATTTACAAGAATAATTTTATATTTACAACATTCTGAAAACTAATACAATTAAAACAAATGCAATGTAATATTCATCATTTACCAATTTATAAAGGAAGAAATATGAAAACAATTTTTTTTCGTAAATTTATAAAGATTTACTAAATTATTAAAATATGCGAACCAACTATAAGGAAATCCTTATTATTTACCATTTTATAAAGTTTGAATCAACTGGCAACTTGTCAACTATTCCAGTAAACGATCTAATAAAAACAATCTAATAAGTAAATAGAGATTAATATTTTTGTTGTAAATTCTCAAGAACAGAATATGTATAAATTAATTTTCATATGTTTTTTGTTTTATTACAATTTTAATCATCGCTTTTTAAAACAAAAAAACATTAAAGGGGAGTAAAATTAGTGAAAATAAAAGCGGTGTCAGGGGAAAACCGTACTTTTCTCTCTCCGTATTTTTTCCCAGGTACGAAGGTCCATGTGTGCCAATTATTCATTAAAAAAAAGCAAAATAAATGATTTGTATAAGGTACATTTTAAGAGATTCATATTTTCAGCCAATGAAATTGATGTTTTTTGACATTCATATTTTGTCGACATCTTTTTTTTTTCCAGGTAGTATCTAAGCCTGAACTTTATCCTATCAATAAAGGTGATTCGGCGTCTTTGCCAACGTCACCAATCACACCGGAAGAAAGTGTTATTCGGAGTTATTCTTCACATCGTGCCAGTAAGTAGTCTTAATATACTACAACCATATACAAGCATACACAATATAACTTTATTTATGAATTCAAAGAAGAATCTGCAATGTTATCGGTCATCTCGGCTTCAGTCATTTTCCTATCGCAGTTATGTAGCTTTACTATGTTTTTATATAAATATTCTCATGCTAATTCTTCTGATGAGCTATCCTCTTTGAAACTTAGGCTTTACGAATTTAAGCGCAGTACTAGATTGGCAGCTAGGTCTCATCGTTTTATAATTGGAATTGCTAGATATGACTATATGTTCTACGCTAACAGTTTCTTCTTGGGCACTTCTTGCATATGGGACACTCTTCTTGCTTTCCAATTAACTTTGATCTTAAAAAATTTAAATGCAATGTCAATAGTTATCTTCTGTCTTAATTTTCCTTCTTTTATTGTTCTTTCCCCTTAATAATCATTTTCTTTTTATCATATTATTTCACAAACGCAGTAACCCTTTGCATCTTAGTGCCTTTATTGAATTCTTTGGAGTGAAATAATTAAAAACAAATGCGTTTGTTTTTTACACGTACAATAGGTATAATGCAAGGAATAATATGTAGTTTTTCTATCCGCCATTCTTCTAAAACAAGCTGAGCATGCTGCGACGATATACGAACGTCTGTTCCTTTTGTAATTAAGAATAACATTCTATGCTAGTCAATAACAATAACAAAATGCAATGAGAAAAAAAAAAGCCCACGCTTGCCAAAAAGAGTTTTTAGTTATCAGAATTTATTTTACTTTGCTATTTCGACGGGTAGAACATTACTGTAGAGTAATTGGCCATGGTTAAATGTAATTGGCAGAAATGCCCAATAAAAAGAATTGACAAATTCACAAAGGTTGTAATAAACAATAACAAAAGAAAGAAAGAAAAGAACAGGACAAAAATTAATACGAAACGAGTAGGCAGAGAAACAGTAATGAGGCAAAAATTTCACAAAGTAAGAATGGTATTAAAAGGGTAAGTGATTGCAGCTTTCTGATTTCCAGACAAGAAAGAACAGAAATATGGTAGATGTGACTGAGAAGTAGTCTATCTTATTGGCTGGGAATAAATCCCAGCATGCATCAGAACAATTTCTCTATAAATTTGGGGAGGGAGTGTTTTGCTTTCATTCCCGATTCCAACATAATCAAACTCTGAAGACGGCAACAAACTAGAGAAAAGGAAATTTTTTTTTAGCAGGGAATATTTATCTTGAATAAAATACTTAACAATTCAGGAAAATGATAATTTCTGTAAACGTGAATAGACAGATGGCAATGTTTAACCTTCTTGACTGCAAAAATAACGGTGTGTCAAATGAACGGTTATTCCTTTGACACCGCTATTTCTGTATACACTTTTCACTCCATCGGCAATGTTCATTTAGAAGATTATAAAATATGTGAATCAAGTAGAATGTGATATTTATTATTCACCTTTTATAATGATTTATTATTTACTATTTTAAAAAGAAATAAGTTTGCAAAACAATTTATTCAGAAATTTATTTTAAAAAATACAAAATTATGAAAACATGTAAACCAACTACAATGCAATATTTATGATTTATCATTTTATAAATAACTATAAAAACAAGTTTTTTTATTCATAATTTTATAAAAAAAATATTAATGGACTGTAGAACAAGAAAATTTGAATAAACATGATTTTCAGAACATAATATATTTTCCTCTCAGAATATGTTTTAATTTTCCAATTTTTATAAATTCATGAAAAAAATCATTTTCATATTTATTTCTTTATAAAATGGAAAATAAATATTCCTTTGTAGTTAGTTCATATCTACTCAACTATATTACTGAGAAAGTCATCACCGGATGCTCTTATAAAGTACGAAAGACTAGAACAGATATCTTTCTCAAATACATCCTCTTGGAAGGGCAGAAGAATTCAAACACTATGAAACGTATACAAATGACAAGGAGACATCGGTCGGCAAAACGTTACGTTGGGGAAACATCTTATTCAACTCCAGAGTCGAAAGCTTAAGACAAAACATTTTATACAAAGACATCTTATCCAACTCCAGAGTCGAAAGCTTAAGACAAAACATCTTATACAAAGACATCTTATCCAACTCCAGAGTCGAAAGCTTAAGACAAAGCATTTTATACAAAGACATCTTATTCAACTCCAGAGTCGAAAGCTTAAGACAAAACATTTTATACAAAGACATCTTATTCAACTCCAGAGTCGAAAGCTTAAGACAAAACATTTTATACAAAGACATCTTATCCAACTCCAGAGTCGAAAGCTTAAGACAAAACATTTTATACAAAGACATCTTATCCAACTCCAGAGTCGAAAGCTTAAGACAAAACATCTTATACAAAGACATCTTATCCAACTCCAGAGTCGAAAGCTTAAGACAAAGCATTTTATACAAAGACATCTTATTCAACTCCAGAGTCGAAAGCTTAAGACAAAACATTTTATACAAAGACATCTTATTCAACTCCAGAGTCGAAAGCTTAAGACAAAACATTTTATACAAAGACATCTTATCCAACTCCAGAGTCGAAAGCTTAAGACAAAACATTTTATACAAAGACATCTTATCCAACTCCAGAGTCGAAAGCTTAAGACAAAACATCTTATACAAAGACATCTTATCCAACTCCAGAGTCGAAAGCTTAAGACAAAGCATTTTATACAAAGACATCTTATTCAACTCCAGAGTCGAAAGCTTAAGACAAAACATTTTATACAAAGACATCTTATTCAACTCCAGAGTCGAAAGCTTAAGACAAAACATTTTATACAAAGACATCTTATCCAACTCCAGAGTCGAAAGCTTAAGACAAAACATTTTATACAAAGACATCTTATTCAACTCCAGAGTCGAAAGCTTAAGACAAAACATTTTATACAAAGACATCTTATCCAACTCCAGAGTCGAAAGCTTAAGACAAAGCATTTTATACAAAGACATCTTATCCAACTCCAGAGTCGAAAGCTTAAGACAAAACATTTTATACAAAGACATCTTATCCAACTCCAGAGTCGAAAAGCTTAAGACAAAGCATTTTATACAAAGACATCTTATCCAACTCCAGAGTCGAAAGCTTAAGACAAAACATTTTATACAAAGACATCTTATCCAACTCCAGAGTCGAAAGCTTAAGACAAAGCATTTTATACAAAGACATCTTATCCATCTCCAGAGTCGAAAGCTTAAGACAAAACATTTTATACAAAGACATCTTATCCAACTCCAGAGTCGAAAGCTTAAGACAAAGCATTTTATACAAAAACAACAAACAAAAAAAATATTCATGTAAATATGCAATCAAATAAATAAATAGTGTTTAATAACTTTGTGGTCAATTCGCACGAATGAAGAAAATGTATAAATCCGTTTTCATATTTTGGGTCTTTATTAAACTTACAATTGTAGCTATTTAAAACAATAAGTATTACCGAAGGAGTGAAAAGTATGAAGAAGTAAGAGCGGTGTCAAAGAAATAACTGTCCATTTGACACAACGATTTTTTAACGAAGGTGAAACATTGCCAAAGCATTTAATGATTTTTTTTTCTGTAAGAAAACATGCAAATTGCGTTTACTTGAATGACTTCAGTTATGTTCTTAAATTGCAAAAATACAATCTAGAATTATTCTACGTGGAACCATGGTATCATAGTGTTTCATAAACTCATTTTTTAAAGCTGTTATGTACACATATATACACTCTTATACAGAGTTGTATATCTATAACGCACATAAATTTCTTCAATGATTATTTAATGATGAAAATGAGTAAGTAAAAAATAATAAAATACTTTGCCTTGACCTTTTTTACATTTATACAATAAAATAAATTGTTAAATAAATTCATAATGCTTTTCATGATATGGAATTACCTGCATATAAAGTATTGAAAGTTAATAACTTTGTCAAGCATATAATAATAAAAGAAATTTCACATTTTTTTTATGAATACATATGCACAAATCAGTCTTTATAGTTTTTTTCAAGCCTTCTTTCTTGTCCTTATGAAGATACGACACGGCCACGCTCTTGTCCTGTGTAAGAATACTCATTCAAGAATTTTTCTTACAATGATGTTCACCCTGGCGGTAATGCTTGACCCTAAACTTGAAAAGGTTAAGATTGTCACTCTGTACAAAGCCCATGAGCCACTCGAGGTAGGGTGTTACAGAGTAAGAGGCAAAGTTTATGGGGATATGTAGGGGCAGTAACGGTTGACCCTAAACTTGAAAAGATTAAGATTGTCACTCTGTACAAAGCCCATGAGCCACTCGAGGTAGGGTGTAACAGAGTAAGAGGCAAAGTTTATGGGGGATATGTAGGGGCGGTAACGGTTGACCCTAAACTTGAACAGGTTAAGATTGTCACTCTGTACAAAGCCCATGAGCCACTCGAGGTAGGGGTGTAACAGTGTAAGAGGCAGAGTGTATGGGGGATATGTAGGGGGTAACGGTTGGCCCTAAACTTGAACAGGTTAAGATTGTCACTCTGTACAAAGACCAAGAATCACTCGAGGTAGGGGGTGTAACAGAGTAAGAGGCAAAGTTTATGGGGATATGTAGGGGCGGTAACGGTTGGCCCTAAACTTGAACAGGTTAAGATCGTCACTCTGTACAAAGCCATGAGCCACTCGAGGTAGGGTGTAACAGTGTAAGAGGCAGAGTGTATGGGGATATGTAGGGGCGGTAACGGTTGGCCCTAAACTTGAACAGGTTAAGATTGTCCTCTGTACAAAGACCAAGAATCACTCGAGGTAGGGTGTAACAGAGTAAGAGGCAGAGTGTATGGGGATATGTAAAGGGCGGTAACGGTTGGCCCTAAACTTGAACAGGTTAAGATTGTCACTCTGTACAAAGCCCATGAGCCACTCGAGGTAGGTGTAACAGTGTAAGAGAAAGAGTGTATGGGGATATGTAGGGGCGTTAACGGTTGGCCCTAAACTTGAACAGGTTAAGATTGTCACTCTGTACAAAGACCAAGAGCCACTCGAGGTAGGTTGTAACAGAGTAAGAGGCAGAGTGTATGGGGATATGTAGGGGCGGTAACGGTTGGCCCTAAACTTGAACAGGTTAAGATTGTCACTCTGTACAAAGCCCATGAGCCACTCGAGGTAGGGTGTAACAGTGTAAGAGGCAGAGTGTATGGGGATATGTAGGGGCGGTAACGGTTGGCCCTAAACTTGAACAGGTTAAGATTGTCACCTGTACAAAGCCCATGAGCCACTCAGGTGGGGTGTAACAGTGTAAGAGGCAGAGTATGGGGATATGTAGGGGCGGTAACGGTTGGCCCTAAACTTGAACAGGTTAAGATTGTCACTCTGTACAAAGCCCATGAGCCACTCGAGGTAGGGTGTAACAGTGTAAGAGGCAGAGTGTATGGGGATATGTAGGGGCGGTAACGGTTGGCCCTAAACTTGAACAGGTTAAGATTGTCACTCTGTACAAAGCCCATGAGCCACTCGAGGTAGGGTGTAACAGTGTAAGAGGCAGAGTGTATGGGGATATGTAGGGGCGGTAACGGTTGGCCCTAAACTTGAACAGGTTAAGATTGTCACTCTGTACAAAGACCAAGAATCACTCGAGGTAGGGTGTAACAGAGTAAGAGGCAGAGTGTATGGGGATATGTAGGGGCGGTAACGGTTGGCCCTAAACTTGAACAGGTTAAGATTGTCACTCTGTACAAAGCCCATGAGCCACTCGAGGTAGGGTGTAACAGTGTAAGAGGCAGAGTGTATGGGGATATGTAGGGGCGGTAACGGTTGGCCCTAAACTTGAACAGGTTAAGATTGTCCTCTGTACAAAGACCAAGAATCACTGAGGTAGGGTGTAACAGAGTAAGAGGCAGAGTGTATGGGGATATGTAGGGGCGGTAACGGTTGGCCCTAAACTTGAACAGGTTAAGATTGTCACTCTGTACAAAGCCCATGAGCCACTCGAGGTAGGGTGTAACAGTGTAAGAGAAAGAGTGTATGGGGATATGTAGGGGCGTTAACGGTTGGCCCTAAACTTGAACAGGTTAAGATTGTCACTCTGTACAAAGACCAAGAGCCACTCGAGGTAGGTTGTAACAGAGTAAGGGCAGAGTGTATGGGGATATGTAGGGCGGTAACGGTTGGCCCTAAACTTGAACAGGTTAAGATTGTCACTCTGTACAAAGCCCATGAGCCACTCGAGGTAGGGTGTAACAGTGTAAGAGGCAGAGTGTATGGGGATATGTAGGGGCGGTAACGGTTGGCCCTAAACTTGAACAGGTTAAGATTGTCACTCTGTACAAAGACCAAGAGCCACTCGAGGTAGAGTGTTACAGAGTAAGAGGCAGAGTGTATGGGGATATGTAGGGTCGGTAACGGTTGGCCCTAAACTTGAACAGGTTAAGATTTCACTCTGTACAAAGCCCATGAGCCACTCGAGGTAGGGTGTAACAGTGTAAGAGGCAGAGTGTATGGGGATATGTAGGGGCGGTAACGGTTGGCCCTAAACTTGAACAGGTTAAGATTGTCACTCTGTACAAAGCCCAAGAGCCACTCGAGGTAGAGTGTTACAGAGTAAGAGGCAAAGTTTATGGGGATATGTAGGGGCGGTAACGGTTGGCCCTAAACTTGAACTGGTTAAGATTGTCACTCTGTACAAAGCCCATGTGCCACTCGAGGTAGGGTGTAACAGAGTAAGAGGCAAAGTTTATGGGGATATGTAGGGGCGGTAACGGTTGGCCCTAAACTTGAACAGGTTAAGATTGTCACTCTGTACAAAGCCCATGAGCCACTCGAGGTAGGGTGTAACAGAGTAAGAGGCAGAGTTTATGGGGATATGTAGGGGCGGTAACGGTTGACCCTAAACTTTAACACGTTAAGATTGTCATGATCGGGGAAATATCCTATTGGGAATATACTCATAATGAGAAAAGTTAAAACTCTTAAAAATTTTTTTAAAATAATTTCAATTTTAAAATGTTTAATAAAGAGTATGGAAGAATATAAAAATCTATGTATAAGAAGAATGGTAGACCAATGAATTTCAAAGAATCTGTGTAAGACGTATCGTACATACAGTCACATACACAACCACACAAGATATCGTGATGACGTTATAATGGACAATATTTGTTATAGTTTTCAAAATATAGCATTGAAAACTTCCACATTGCTTAATTCCCTTTAGGCAGATTGTAATGAATAAATTGTCGCCATTTTATATTTTTAATTTCGTGCATGCGCATTATTTGTTTTGACTTTGATGATTGCACAGTCTAGTAGGGTTAGTTGGGCACCGTCTGTGAGAAAAAAGAGCACAATGACGCAATTCACAACGCCAGAAATTTGGAAACGGCATGTTGTACTGCTTGGCATTTACGTCAGAAGCTCCAATACGAACATTTCAGAGTGTTTAGGTGTCAATCTGAGGACAGTGAGGAGGATTCGGAAATAGTTGGATGTGTCTAATGGTGAGTCTAATGGTGATTACGAAGATATGGCAGCTTGGAAAACTAACTCTGATCGTTCCAAAAAAAATCTCCCAAATTTGTTGGTGAGGACCACAGACTCAATGCGGAGGCCTTCATGAAGTGCCTTGAAGTGGTAGTGTTGCCCTGGGTTAAGAGAGCGGCTACTGGAAGACCCTATGTCTGGCAACAGGACTCTGCACCATGCCACACAAGCAGGAGAACCCAGTCATGGCTGTCGGGACAATTTCTGCGTCCACATCACTCCTTACATCACCCTACACCGCAACCCACTTGATTATTATGTGGGTGGGGGGGCAGTTGAACGAGATACCAAAAAAAAAACGCCTTGTAACACTAAAGATGAACAGAAGGCAAGGGTTATGGCATCATTCGCCATGATTTATACGACAATTTATCCATCGCACACTGTATTGCATGGGTATTCCGAATATGTTAATTAGTTAATATCAATACACCAATATTTCAACCTCCGTGTTTCAGTCATTGATTCCGCCAGTGTACGATACCAGATTTGCATCTTGCATTTTACTCTTTAGCATTTCAAGATATTTTGGTCTAATTTTGATAAATATATCTGTTAAAATGATATGTCAGTGTTACTTTCGGTTTTGAGTAATTTGGACGACAATTTATCCATCGCATCCTGTATATTATATACTTCACTTTACTCCCAAGATGTGAGTACAAATGCCGAGGTGTTTACTACTTTCAGGCAGAAAATGAGTAAACAATTTAATTATTAGTAAATTTTAATAGTTAAATAAACGAGTGGAAATGAATTGCAAAACACTATTTTAAAAAAAAATGATTTGTATAGCATAATATGCAACTTATTTATCTTCATGATGTGAGAACTGCTATGCTGGGCAAGATATAAAATATATGCTATACGGGTTATAAGACACGTGCTGCTTAGATATAAATAATAAAGTTGCATAAACTTGTTAGCGCGCTTTTCAAGGTTTCAGGATGGCACACAAATTTTGACATTTATATATATATATATATATATATATATATATATATATATAGTCATCCACAGACTGTTTCGCTGTATCACAGCTCCACGGTGTGGCTAGACATCTGATTATTTCAAGCCGATCTCGAAACCCGACTGGTGATACTTGAAGATTAGTGCTTAATACCAGTAGGAGCCGCTGTTTTTTTAAAAAAAAACCTTTCCCTAGAGAGCTCAACCGGATTTCCGGGTGCATATATAGTCATCCACAGACAGACTGTTTTACTGTATCAAATCTCCTCAGGGTAACTAGACGTACGCTTGCTTTGATCGAAACCCGATTGATTTGACATCAGTCAGATATCATACCCCTAGGCCATCGTCAGAAATGAAGGGAATTTTAACGTCTTTCCCTACACGAAATACACCAATCGACTCATTTAAATTGATTTTATATATATATATATATATATATATATATATATATATATATATATATATATATATATATATATATATATATATATATATATAATCAATTCACCCCCTGGGAGGGAAAAAGAATGAGACAACTTCAGAATGAACCGAAAACCCAATCCTAAACAAAGGACAAACCTCTACTCCAGTTCAAAAAAGGGCAAGGAGTGTGAACCGGTCGATAGCTAAACCTATCTATTCTTATTAATTTTAATGCTAATCATTAAATTCGTACAAGTTTACTTAACCATCTTTAATAAGCTTTTTAAATATTACTTAGATAATTCAAATGAAATGTATATTTTAATTTATGATTATTTTGTTTCTTTTTCAGATAACAATACTTACGTAACTCTAAACGTCGTGAACTTAGTGCGATCTGGTTCGAGTCGAGGACGACAAGGAGATCAAGGTGTTGCTCCGCCATCTTATTACGAAGCTATTCAAAGTCCTAGTTCGCCATGTTCCCCTTCTTCTCAACAAGAGTTACTATCAAGTACAGATAAATAGACAGTGAACGCTGATGTCCAATATAATTCTCAAAAGTTGTATTTTTTTTTTTTTATTAACTGTGGGTTTTTCATTTTCTCCCTCCATAAGCAATCTTATACAGATTTTTTTAAAAAAAGTGTATATCCCACAAATCAAGATTGAGAAAAAAATGGACGAACTCTCTGTCGTTTTATATGTACCAATCCCTGGATGGCATGGCATCTAGCAATTCACTTACTACATGAAATGTTTTTGTCATTTTGCTTTTCCTTGCGAGAAAAACAAATTGACACTTTAAACGCGTGAAGAAAAACTTAGTGAGAGAAAACGATGTCTGAATCTTTTAAAAAGAAAAAAAATTGAAACAAAAAAGAAAAACAATTAAAAAGTAATTATCTCTCACTTTATAAATACTTCAGTCAGTGGATTGCTGGTTGTAGTCATCGTGGGGGTCCTCCTAGTGCGTTGATGGGTTTAAAAATCAAACAAGTATAAACAGATCTTATATGGATTTCTTTTTTCAGATTCCAACTTTTTCTTAGCTTCAAATCTCACTTGATAGGATAATGAATCGATGAAACTTAATATCACGTCCTCGTAGACTGATTTTTACTTAAAGAAAATTTCTGCCCACACATAGGCACTACTCCGTTACAACGACAGACACATAAAAGTTGGAATTATCTATTGACAAAGATGGCTTCTTAATTGTACGAAACAGTACCAAGTTACCATTGGAAACGTCAAAGCCTTATTGTTTCCTTACACTTGAATGATCCAGTATCAACTGATAATAGATTGTCATAAAAGTATATCATTGGCACGATTTTATAAAATGCATTGTTTGCTGTTTGTATAAGTCCTTGTAATCCAAGATTATAAGTGACGTTGATATTAATTTTGAAAGGATGATAATTATTGGTATAGTTGAATCAGATGAACGCTGCCCAAGACGATAATTATAAATGCTAACAAGAATAATATTGCCTAAAAATAAAGGAACACAAAAATGATGAATGCATATACAACCGTAAAAGTATGAATATTCCGAGAATAACACAGCCTAATGTCTGAGGAATACTCAGAATTCACAGACACTTTCACAAAAATACATTCCAACTAATCTTTACATTCCAAAATACACAGTCAGAGAAAATACGACAATATTACAAGGTTTCTTTGAACCAGAACAGTTGTAAATATATTTTCGAATATAGCACAATCACACGCACACACATACACACACACATATATATATATAAGTGTCTGTTATATTTAAAAATTATATATATTATATACACACAAACATACATATATGTGTGTGAGTGTATAATATATTTAGATATAATTATATATAAATATACCACATGATATATAGATACGTGTGTATATATAATATATATATAAATATATATACAAATATAGCAACCACACATACAAATATATATATATATATATATGTGTGTGTGTGTGTGTGTTTTTGTGTGTATGTCTGATATATATATATATATATATATATATACAAACACACATATGTATTAGTGCGTGTATATATAATACATATATATATATAAATAGATATACATATAAATATACAGAAATATATATATATATATATATATATATATGAGTGTGTGTGTGTGCTCTATTTATATATATATATATATATATATATATATATATTAAAAACACATAAACACACATATATGTGCGTGTATAATATATATATATAAAATAAATAAATATATATAAATATGCAACATTATATATGTATGTATGTATGTATATATATATATATATATATATATATATATATATATATAGCACACACAAAAATATATGTGTGTGCGTGCGCACGCGTGTGTGTGATCAGATATGGTTTTAAAGTGCGCTATGATTATAGAGTAGAAGTCCTCAATATCGGGGATATAGCGTGTGTAAATATATGAAGTGTTAACGATGACGTCAACACTGGGTACTGACAGTTTGTTTTAATGTATAAAACAGACTATCAACACTCGGTGTTGCCATCAATGTCCACGTTTCTTTCCCAATTAAATTAATGAAAAGTAAGAACCAATAAAAATCGTCCAGAATTACCTAACAATAGAAAAGGTATCCCATATTCCAGCAAGATAATGCTAGTTGAACATTAAATGTTATGGCTTCAGTTAGAAACCTATATTCATCTGCCATCCTCTCTACATATTGCATTGGATAATCATTTAATCTATACTTAATAGTTAATTTATAAAAGAAAAATCTTTCACTTGAATTGAAATTGAACTTGAAAGACACGCAAAACAACATTTAGAAACATAGAACATTCTGTGAGAGTAAACTGGATACGCTTATCTCCCTTTCTAAGGAACTGCTTAAAAAACGTAAGTTCTTATATATATATATATATATATATATATATATATATATATATATATATTGAGGAAATAGTATGACAAAGTGGGAAAAAAGCTTACTTGTGACGCGTTTCGTCCTTCAGGACTTCATCGGACGAAATGCATCACAAAACTGATCTTGATATATAAAAATATATAGTGTTATTTTCATATATATATATATATATATATATATATATATGTTATGGAGTGATTTCACAGTGGAGGTTTGTATTTGTACTAAGTCGATCCTAAAATAGGTTCGACGTATAAAATGTTAGATTGATATAATAGGTATAATCTAGTTGTGGTCTCTGATACTTTAGTATCCGACTAACGGTCGTCCGGCATCGACTGACTGGCCGAACCACTGAGCGCCTCCCTCGTTACTCTTACTACTCCTACTTATTATAGGTGGGAGAGTCTATTAACTATAGAATAGGTGTGTCCCACTATAACAATATATATATATATGTGTGTGTGTGTGTGTGTGTGTGTGTGTGTGTATTAAAACTAGGTATATGCAAAAGATTACAGCTTCCTTTTATTTTTAAAGAAATACAGGCAGAATACACAATAAAAAATTTGAGGGGTGTAGTTGTTGTGTTTTATTGATTTTTCTTTTGTTTTTCAATTATGAAATTATTATGTAAGAAACTTAGTGCCCAACCCCCAAAAAAACATCGCTAATATATGTAATGTATGTATATCCCTATAACTTACGTAACTAACGTAATAATTACTTAATGTTTTATGTATTAGGCGTTCCTGAGGCATATACTGTACATATGCATTTACTCTATATACTATATGTAAAGAGACATAGTATTTCTGATGATTGTCTACTTGTTAATACAATAATAAATAAGGCTATACACACACTCACACGCACATACATATATTACGTATACATTTATATGACAAAGTGGAAAAACTTTTTCCTTTTGACGCGTTTCATCCTTCAGGACTTAATCGGACTAAATCCCAGCATTCCTTATTCGTGCGCATGCGTCGTCGTACCAACATACCAAATTTAGTCCGATGAAGTCCTGAAGGATGAAACGCGTCAAAAGGAAAGTTTTTCCACTTAAATCATACATTTTCCCACTACTGTTCTTGATATATATATATATATATATATATATATATATATATATATATATATATATATATATAAGATAAAAACAAAGAGGAACCGTTTATCAATCTAACATATTTCACTTTTATTAAAGCTTTTCTTAATCTCTGATGAAGCATCAATAAAAATAAAATATGTTAGATTGATAAACGGTTCCTCTTTGTTCTTTATCGTATCTTCCTGTCGAATTCCGATCCATATTTGATCTGCATTTGATTAATATTTAATTAATTTTGTTTATGCATATACTATTAAAAAGGACAGACATTTTGTACCGATTGATATTAATGATCGACTTTTCCTTCTCAGATAAGGAGGAAATTCCGTCAAAAATTGTCGGATGTTCATTTCGGAAGAAAAGTACAATAAAAAAGACGAAACGTCCTACATAGGATATACCACAACTAAACTTTCACGTAGGTTCACTTGCCATCAAACAAAACATTCATAAGAAGCATAAGGATCATAGTAACATGAGAGAGCTCCTTACAAACAATACCAAAACACCAGTGACATAAAATAGTAAAAACAGACATATGATCCTCGAAGCTATACTCATACAACAAAACAATCATCAATGAATAAAAACAATTATGACTGTTGTAATTTCTGTAATTTTCTGTAATTTCTTTGTGACTAATCACTGAATAGAATAATCACACGAAGGTTGGTCATGGACGATAATACTTAGGACAAGAACAACACATATAAGATTCGCCAGCGGCGCGTAGAAGAAGTAGTCAACTGCTAGACGTGAGTCAAGTGAATGCCACAATGAATCTCCAACTGCAGGATAACTACCAACCGCCACACGCGGTCAAATATGGTACAAGGTCGAATTTAATGTGGGGTATCCGAACCTGTATGCTCAGCCAAAAAATTCCCGTAGACCTCATATAAAACGGGGTCGGTTAGTTGTTTCCCGTGACGAGATTCTGTCCTTCGACGTAGCCTCGTCTGGGGATCCTTTCTGCCCGGAGGCAGATAGTTTGACCAGCACAACTGGAGACGAATCTCCAACTGCAGACCAACATACAGTGTTTACTACTATATTTATGCGAATGGGAACATACCCATTATCGTCTGTAAGTATGCCACAGCATTAACTTAAGAGCCCGCGTCCTTAAATGTATACATAACAAACACACGTCACACTTCGCTTATGTCACAACACTGTTTACGTCACAACATATGCCACGCGCTTTCATGACATACTTCTAACAGCTTATTTAAAAAAAAATAGCTTTGGTACACCATTTCAAAGTTTTATTAAACTCACCAGTTGTCACTACCTATCCTGATGATGACTAAAAAAGTGAAAACTTGGACTATATTTCTTGTATTTTTCTTCTGAAATGAATTTCTGAAAATTTCTTGTGGAATTTCCGCGTTTTCTGTGAAGGAGAGTTCGTAATTTGGAAAAGTCGATCACTAAAATCAATTGACACAAAATGTTCATCGTTTTAATAGTATTGGCCTTTAAGAAAATATATATATATCGATTGGCGACAGTCTGTTTCATGTTTGAACTCAATCTTTATGCCATCTTATATTTACACACGATCTGTCCCGGATATTGAGTAATTTTACCACTTTTTTAGTACTTTATTTTTTAAATATAGCATACCTTAAAAATATATTTTACCATATATATATATATATATATATATATATATACTTGGTTGGATTCATGTGAGTTTGTGACCCTGAGTTTCACACTTTTGCGATCGTCAGACAAACTGATTAATTTTTTTAAAAATTTTGGTTTATGTAGATTGTGTGTATTGGTGTTGTTATGGGAGTGGAGGGGGAATCGTCGTCGTGATGTCATCGTGCTAACGCAAACATCGATGCATGTCTGTACATCAGATGAGGTACGCAGACACACATACACACTTGCTTGCCCATCGGGACTCATACATATATAAACATATGTGGACAGTTTCGGATTTGACATATGTATGTATATGGGTGGTGTTGTGTCTATACATACGCATTTGTATGTTGAAATTCAAAGATTGGAAGTGTAGCGAAAATTTCTCGTGAATGTCTCGTGAATGTATACATGCCAAAAATCAGCAAAAGCGTGAAACCCAGGGTCACAAACTCACATCAATCCAACCAAATATGTTAGCTCTATCTCTGATATTGAGCGCTTTCTAATAAGTACCGCGCATATAATATATAAATAATTATATATATATATATATATATATATATATATATATATATATATATATATATATATATACACACATTTTCACACACACACACACACACATATATATATATATATATATATATATATATATATACTCTTTATTTACACTGGTATGTGTGAGTTTGACTAATCGGTAATCAATTATGGTCATAGAATATCCTTATTCAAATGAAAAATATTCTTTCTTTCTACGTTTTTAGAGCTGAAAATTTTACAAAATAAATAATTTCACTTTTCTGAAACTAAATGAGTAAAATTAATCTCGAAATTTATATGATAGCAAATGTAGAATTCGCAATTAAATGAATAATTAATTTCGTTTCTCTCCGATGACGTGTTTATTCTTTAGTAACTTGTAATTCTGACTGTGTTCAAAATAATAATAATAATAATAATAATAAAGGATGTGTTTATTCACGGATATAACTTTTTCTATTTCTTATCTATATTATTCTCAAAATCTTATTAAATCATAGTTCTACATACACATGACATATTGCACATAAGGTCTGAATACACCTGTTATGTAAAAGAAATGTTGTAGATATTCTGTTTTTAAAAATAATTTTCTTTGATATATATCCTAAATTCAAGCGTGAGTTTGTTGACTTGGCATTCGATAAACAATTCATGAATTGATGGAATTCTTTTACGTCATTCATTAATCATTCGATCAATAAAAATTAATATGAACAAACAGTACGTTTGAATTAATCATAGGAGAGGCAAACAAAAAATCATTTTACATCCTTAAAAGAAAAAAGAAAACAATATTGAGTTATAAATGTTAAAATAGTTTCCCTTATACGAAACATCGATTCAATCCGAATGTATTAAGTCGACTTTGTCTTATCTTTATAAGAAAGTCGAATCATAGAGTCTAATTGTAAAATACAAAGCAAAAATAATGCTTTTTCTTACTTCTATATATATATATATATATATATATATATATATATATATATATATATATATATATATATATCAATGGCGAAGGGTCCATGTATGCAAATCATGTACTACATGCTTGAGATTTCTTCCAGGATATATAATTATGTTTGCGTAATAAAAAATTAATTACTGATATTTTTTATTATTCTCCTTTAATTCGTTTTCCCTTAAAAAGTAAATATCCTTTTCTTAAAAAAAAAAACAAACCCTCCGATTCCTTCATTTCTTAGGATAAATTGTGAACAAGCAACATTAATAGAATAGTGTTAGCAGAAAAGTCTCCTGCTTCCGTATACCACTCGCGCCAATTCTTTGCACAGAAGAACTGAGTGAAAAAAAAACCTTGAGAAATCAAGTGCGTGAGAAAAGAAAGAAAAGAGCGGTAGCGTTCGCTGGTTCTTCCTGTTTTACCCATACCTACAACACTTTAGGCAGGGGAGGGTGGAAATGGGGCATTCGATTAAAGGGTAAAGACAAGAAAAGAGGAGTGAGAGATCAAAGGCAGAAAAGCATGGACTGCATGTACCGTTTTCGCCAATTATATATATATATATATATATATATATATATATATATATTGATTCTGTATAACTTCGAAAAGAAACATTACTTTTTAAAACCGACATGTAAATGTGGAACAGTTTTTCTCTGCAAAATTTGAGGTGAATGTCTTTAATAAAGTGAGGTGCTTAATGTTACTGTTATAATCAGGGACCAAAAATGTACAAAAAAAAAAAAAAACGGATCCTAAAGACAAAACAAAATCTTTAAGGTTATAGAAAAATCGACAGTTTTTGTCGAATTAGTTCCTTTCTATGAAAGGAGTTCGATTTTTTTAAAGAAAAGTTTCTACGTTATAGCAATGGCACACAAAAAGTTAATCTTCGAAATTAACTGAAGAGATAAACTACTTCCACAAACTTTTTAACACATTCAAAACAGTCAAATTTTTTTTAAATGTTTGACTGTTTAATCGAATTTCTTGTTATTATTACAATTAAAGTTTTCTTTCGATTTTGTTATTTAGTCATTGTGCCTTAGCTTTTGCTTTGAGATGACATTTTTATTTGCATTAGAAATTTTGTTCGAAATTTAGATTTAACAATATTGTTTTTGTTTTTTTTAATCGCCTTTCTCTTCTGTTAATTCATTGCCTTACTTCAGAAAAAAAAAACCCTTGCTCAAAACGAGTGTCGGGGAAAGACCAATAGCAAATGTCGGCGCGAAAAAACAAGTGGAAAATTATTCCAATAAAATGGTTCATGAGAAACTTGCGAAAATATCTAATTTTCCTTCTCGCCGGCAGCAGTTCTACAGATATTGTCATTCGATATCTTATCAATTCTCTTCAATAATGCTTTATCCGGAATTAGTTTCTTTCTTTCTATCTATCTATCTATCTATCTATCTATCTATCTATCTATCACAGTCTGTTTCTTCCAATCTATCACAGTCTTTGTTTTTTTATATCTATCTATCTATCTATCTATCTATCTATCTATCTATCTATCTATCTATCTATCTATCTATCACAGTCTGTTTCTTTCAATCTATCTTTCACCACAGTCTGTTTCTTCCAATCTGTGTGCGTGTGTTTGTATATATATATATATATATATATATATATATATATATATATATATTATATCACAGTCTGTTTCTTCCAATCTCTCTATTTATCTATCATAGCCTGTTTCTTCTATCTATCTATCTATCTATCTATCTATCTATCTATCTATCTATCTATCTATCTATCTCTTTATGTATTATATTTTTATTCATTTCAATTTTTGAATAATTCTTAAAATATACCCAACTTTCGCTATATTTTCCTTGTCTTATTTTGCATGTTATTTTTTTATTGTAATTCTTCCTTAAGCCTCTACTTTCGTTTTTCTTTAAGTCTTCATCCTGTTTGTAGAGCTGGTTCTTCATAGAGTGCGCTTAGATTAGTCTGTTTCAAATGTTGGTCATAAATTCCCTTTGAAGATATGTCACATATTTTATATTGACTTTTATATTAAAATTGTTTCCAATCGAACTTCACGAATGTTTCATTTAACAGTATTAAATAGCAAGTTAGATTATCGGTAAAGGTAATCTTTTGGTCTACTTATGAATAATTATAATGCTAATGATATGAATTTTTATAATACACATTTCAAAACTGAAAATTATTGCTAACTATTTAAAGCGATCTGGTAAAAAAACTTCGCACTCTGAAACCTGGTTTTCCAGCAATAAACAGAATGTTGGTATTTAACAAATAATTTCTAATTTAGTTATGCAGCGTCGAAAATCTTTTTATGTATCAAATACACAGTTTATTCGACGTTTCCTTGCACGATTGTTTTCTAGCTATCTGCAAGTCAATGGCTTCAAGCCTACTGGCTGACGTGTGATAAACAGTATGTACATAAGTAAGTCTTTTTTATCAGATTAATAGAAATTGTACATATTTCACGAATACCTTAACAAGTCGGGGCAGCATTTATCAATGAAACAGTAAAGACGTGGCCGGCCAGGGATGACCTATTGATCGAGAATAAGTCCTATGAGTTCCCAAATTTTCAGACGAGCGTGGGTATGCAAAAGTATAATTTGCAGAACAGTTACGTGAACACACACAACCACGCGCATATTTAAATATATGCAAATATATGTAAATTATTTTTAGATAGAGTGTATCTGTAAAAGAGCAAAATGAATAAAAAGAGGCAAGAGGGAAAAGTATTCTTAACCGACGCGTTTCGTCACCTGCGGGACTTTATCAAGGCAATGTAGGTTTTTTTTTTGTTGCACGTGTTTATATACAAAAGCGAGGATGTCATTGGTTCATTCATGCACGTTTTCAAATTTAAAAGTCTTGATAAACCAATGATATCCTCGCTTTTGTATTTTAGCACTTGCAACAAAATAAATCCTACATAGCTTTGATAAAGTCCCGCAGAGTACGAAACGCGTCGACTAAGAATAGCATTTCCTCCTGTGTCTTATATGCATATATGTGTGTGTGTATGTGTGTGTGTGTATGCATGTATGTATATATGTAAATATTTGAACTACCGTAATACCACAAATGTTGGGCTCATTCCCTTGCAAGATGGTTGAAATGAAACACCAGAAGCTCTAAAAAGGCAGATGTATCAGGCTTCCATCAAATGTCGCTTCTTTCTATTTCATTCAATGTTAATGTTGTTATTATGGGAGATTTTCGAAATGACCACAAATAGTGATATCAAACGAAACCTTTCTTTTTTTTCAATTACCTCTATTATCAACATATAAACATCATTACTATTATTATTATTATTATTTGTACAGACATGAGTGTCGTCTGCTGAGTGCTGTATGGCTTAGCTGAGTCAATACTTGCACATTGTGAGTTCTCTAAGCTGAGTGGTCACTGTTCCTGTACGATATATTGAATAACAGACTATTTGTATTTGTTAATGATTATTTTTAACATTTTTTTTGTACCTCAAATTGGAAATTTGTAGTAGTTCCATAAAATTCTGGCCATTACTGATGTATATTGCGATTATGATCTTTAATTTCTTTTCTCTGTTTATTTTACTCTTTTTCCTCCTTTTGTCTAATGTTGAAGCAAAATAGCAAACACACACACACACACGCGCGCACACATACACACATATATATTATTTTTTCTGTGCTGAGTAGTTAACTTACCAACTTTTCAAATTCAACAATCAAAAAGTGCTCAATGAAAACAGAACTTTATAAAATATAAAATATGTTACCATTACTACTCGAGTTTCATCTCTCTATAGTGCTCACTAAGCTGGTGATAAATATATATATATATATATATATATATATATATATATATTATAATTTTTACATACGGACAAAAACAACTTGGGTACAGAGATGTATTCTTGTTTCGATGCGGTGGCATCTCGACTTTGGTTCTGACCAGTCGAGATACATCGAAACAAAAATGCATTTTTGTAGTGAACAAGTTGTTTTTGTCCGTAAAAAAATTATAATAAATGATTATTACTCTACTCTTGGTATTGAGCCCTCTTTTGTGAACGCTGTGAACGTTAGAATTTATATTATTTTCGTTCTCATTTTATTCGGATATATATATATATATATATATATATATATATATATATATATATATATATATATATATATATATATATATATGTGTGTGTGTGTGTGTGTGTGTGTGTGTGTCAACACAGTCTGTTCAAAGACATAGTAGAATGAAATTAGAGTGGTGATATTTTATATTTTCTGAATATTTATATATACCAACACAGACTAATGAAGCTTATAGCGGTGTGAAACTCAGTATAGTTTTAATATGTTTTACATTTTCTGAACATATCTAAATACTATATATATATATATATATATATATATATATATATATATATATATATATATATATATATATATAAACGGTGCTGAATATTCCCAAAATCAGTACTTTGATGAAGAAGCATCAGAATGCTACTTTGGGAAGTAGATTAGACCGAGAACTTTTCAGCACCCACTCTTATATGTAATTTTTTCATTTTTATTTGCTTTTTCGTTCTTTTTTTTTTGTTTGTTTTATTTTTCTGTTTAAACATTTATTATTTTATTCTCTTGTTTTTCCAAATAACTTTGCTCTGTCCTTTTTGATATTTTGCACATTTCATAATAAAATACCAAATTTTCTCCGTATCTTCTTTCTTTCTTTTCACTCACAGCACTCTTTCAACTTATCTTTCAAACCCCTTAATTAAAAAAAAAAATATGAAACTTCTTTTTCTCTTTTTGCTGCATCTATCACCCGTTCAAATTGATTTTCTGTTTTCTATTTAAGAATTTTTTCTAATATTTACCTTTCTAGCATTGCAAACTTTTCGTCCATTTTTAAGAATTAAGCTACAAACATAAAAGAATGATGTAAAGATGTTGAAACTTTCGTGAAAACAAATAAAAAATTAATTGAATTAATAAAGGATAAAAATATAAATAAAAAAAAGAAAGAAAAGAGATAAAAATCATTTATAAATTTCTTGTTGACAGAGCAACTTTTAAAAACTTGTCAGAGTTGATTCTTAAAATTATTAAATGTACCAATTTTTCCGAAGATTCTTTCAAGTCAATTCGTTTCCATCAGACCAGCAGTTCAGTTTGAACTTCGGGTTTACCGCCAAAATATTGTCGGATGAGCGTTCACGTAGACTCCTCGTCTCAATTATGAAGAACATGTTTGCATGAAGGAATGACTCCTTTCAATATGTTGGATGCATGGATATATATATATATATATATATATATATATATATATATATACGTATATATATATATATATATGATATAACATATCAATAATGTATGCATTATACACACACCTATGTTTGTATTTTTTCATATATGTATTTATCCTTGTAGCAGACAATGATGGGTGTGTGCGCGTGTATATGCATGTCTTAATAAAGAAAGTTACACTCTATCCCTCTCAGTAACTGGTGCATAATCACGTTCCAATCCTTACCAGTATTAAACATAGACTGCTGCTGATAATAGCTTCATTACTAAAACGTGATTATATGTCCGGAAAATGTCAAAAGATTGTACTCTTCAGAATAAGTTTTTATTTGCACATCATTCATTCATATATATATATATATATATATATATATATATATATATATATATATATATATATATAAGCAAGTGTAAATGGATATAAATCCGACAGAATGAAAAATTTTGAAAAAACAAACAAAAAACACCTTAAATGTAGTTAAATGAAAATGTCGACGTCTGACGTTTCGGTTTATTAAACCTTTTTCAACGTTCATCAAAAATACAATTCAGTTCAATATTCTATAAATACGATGGACATAAAAACACAAGTCTTATTCAGAACAGATAACTGAAAATTTTTAAATGATCAGCCTTCCGTCTAACATGGTCACGCTGTCGTCATGTGGGCGACGCTTTCACAAACAATATTCCTAAAGTTTGGATTATTTTTTGAAATGAAAAAAAAAAAAAAAAAATGAAAAATTCTATTAGGTTCCAAAAATTCTATATGTATGCTTGTCGATAATCTCGCTAAAAAGGAAATATTAAAGAAACCAGGTCTAGTATTCACCGTGCGTGAGATGGATATTATACCTGCTTCATAAAAAACCTCCTGAGATTTTATTATGAAAATATTTTAATACTTTCACGGAATCGAAATCGAAATTATGATCTGCTTTTAGTTGTGTGTACAACTAAAAAGCATTATTAAATTACCGAGACGAATATCTCGTTTATGTTCGAAAAAACACGAGATTTCATAATCTCATAATCTAAATGCATTAAAAATTAGAACTACTATATTACCTACTAGGACTATCCGTAGTTTATTAAATAGCACCAGCAGACAACATATTACATCCGATGCTTGCATCTATCAAATATCATGCAAAATTGTGACCCTAAATATGTGGGTGAAACAGGTAGGTCCTTAAAATCTCGTGTTTTCGAACATAAACGAGATATTCGTCTCGGTAATTTTAACAATGCTTTAGTTGTACACAACTAAAGCAGATCATAATTTCGATTTCGATTCCGTGAAAGTATTAAAATATTTTCATAATAAAAATCTCAGGAGGATTTATGAAGCAGGTATAATATCCATCTCACGCACGGTGAATACTAGACCTGGTTTCTTTTAATATTTCCCCTTTTTAGAGATTGATGCTCGACAAGCATACACATAAGAATTTTGGAACCTAATAGAATTCTTTTCATTTTTCTTTTTTCTTTTTTCATTTCAAAATAATCACAAACTTTTAGGAATACGTTATGAAAGCGTCGCCCATGTGACGACAGCGTGACCATGTTAGACGGAAGGCTGATCATTTTAAAAATTTTCAGTTATCTGTTCTGAATAAGACTTGTGTTTTTATGTCCATCGTATTTGTCATATTGAACTGAATTGTATTTTGATGAATATTGTCTTGAAAAAGGTTTAATAAACCGAAACGTCAGACGTCGACATTTTCTTTCATTTAACTACATTTAAGGATTTTGTTTGTTTTTTCAAATTTCTTCCTTCATATATATATATATATATATATATATATATATATATATATATATATATCAAACAAAAAGTATTAAAAAACAAACATAAAGCCTGCCAAGTGACCAAAGAATATCAAAATAAAAACAAAACCAATAAATAAAAAAAAGTAAGATGAAGAGAAGAAACAAAAAAATCTACCTAAACAGTAAAAGAGAGTACTTTGTGTCTGTATGAGCAAGACAGAGGAAATAAAGTAACATCTAAGTACTGTTTCTTTTATATATATATATATATATATATATATATATATATATATATATAAAGTGAGAGAGAGAGAGAGAAGAGAGAGAGAGAGAAGAGAGAGAGAAAGTCCAGAGCGCTACTAGAGTTTCACCCTACCGCGATTGTCAAGCGACATGAACATAAATCTGGCGATCTGGTTGCCTGGCGTTCAAGGTAGCGTGAAACTTGTGTGTTGGTGTGAACATCCCCCCGCCTCTCTCTTTCTTTCTATCTCTCTCTCTCTCTCTCTCTCTCTCTCTATATATATATATATATATATATATATATATATATATATATATATATGAGAAACAGTACTTAAATGTTACTGCTGTCTGCGACTATAAGTTTTATGTGGTCATATGGATGGCAATATTGCTATTATACAGTCTTCAGCAGGTAAAGTAGATATATACGATTTATATAAATTTAGATGAGAATCCGACAGGCAATTTGAAAGACGTTTATTTTGACTTGTTTCGCAAATCAAACTACGTCATAAGAAAATTAGACTGGATTTTATTTCAAACAAATATACATTTGCGAAACAATGTCAATCACAATCATTAATTCATATAAACACTATTTTTTTTTAATTTATCAGCATTTCTAGATTAGATCAACTGAGTTGATATTAAATCAGTTTTTATTTATATACTGATTTGATATTTTTTAAAATTCTGCACTCCACGTTGTTTCTTCAATCTATCACGTGTTATTATTAAACTGGTGTGGAAACAATACGAGTGTCGGAAAGTCTTAAAACAAGGCAATATATAAATAAAATCTGAGTTGATATTAGTCAAATATAATCTCAAAAACGACACAGTTAAAGTAAAAATATAAATCCATCGTTCATATGACCAACGTGAATCATATTCTTTTTCGTCAATGTAGATTTGATTGAAATAAAATCCATTTTTCTGATGACGCTGTTCAATCAGAGAAACCTGTCAAAATATGAGTTTTCTACATTGTCTGATGTGTGTATATATATATATATATATATATATATATATATATATATATATATATATCAGACAGAGAGAGAGAAGTAATTGAATGACAAAATGCAAAAATCTCCTACGTTATGTGTTTCATCCTTCAAAAGGACTTCTTCAGAATAACAGTGGTATTGTTGATGGTATCTTATATGCATAACGGGGGTCGAAATACAAAAAAAAAAAAAGCCGGTTACAATTCTACATCAAAACACACTGAAAATACTGTCGTATGCTTTATTTCGCCTCCACCCCTGCCTACATATATCAGATTCCATAAGATTCCATCGATAAAAAAAATGATAGTTAGTCTGAAGAAGTTCTTTCGTTTCGAAACGCCGGAGATTTTGTTTTTTCATTTGTTATTCAGTTACCAACTATTATTCTGATATATAGATTTGCGTGTACACACACACACACACACACACACACACACACACACACATATATATATATATATATATATATATATATATATATATATATATATATATATATGAATTACGATCAAATATGGATTAAAATATAACAAAATGATAGGATAAGGAATAAATCGGAAACGTGTGCTAAATTTGCACACTTTTCCGATTGGCACAGATTGATCTTGAACTCTGTTACGCATAAACACTATTATAAAGTTCTCGCTAATTTCCGTTTTTTATAGTAGTGCTTGGAAAGAACGTGTGTAGAGTGTGGTCGTTTCGCTTTTATTTAAGCTTCATCAGAAACTTTTAGAAATGAGTTTTGGAAGAGAAAATTTCGTTTTTCTTAATTCAGTGTTGTTTGTTTTTAATTGGTTAGGTAGATCTCACGTGATTTTGGCTTGCAGTGTTGGTGTGTGTGTGTGCGTCTAAATTCTAGTGGGCATGTTTGTGCCTGCCTTGTATTGTCCGTATGTTTGATTCCTGTAGATGCTCTGCATCATATTTCTAGTTGGTCTTGCGGGAGTTGCTTGTGTCGATTGGGGGTTGTTCGGCGTGTGTGCGCCGCCGGAGTGTCTTCAGGAATTAAATACATCGACGCTACCAGACAGGCACAAAAATGTCCATTAGAATTCACAAGCACACACAAACGCACACTCACTCACAAACTAAAACATATGAGATCTAGCTGACCAATGAAAGGCTAACGACACAGAATTCAAAGTAACGGAACTTTCTCTTCGGAAGCTTAAATAAAAGCAAAATACGTTACATTTATAAACGTTTTCTATTTGTTCTTTATTCTATCACACGCGCGCGCGCACACACACACACAAATAAATATATATATATATATATATATATATATATATATGAGGTATGAACAAAATGTATCGGGTCTGTTGCTATATTAACGGAGCTAAAGTACGCAAAGTGAAACCGTTCTCGCTCACTTCCGCTCTTTATAGCAGTGCTCGGAAGGAAAGTGTGTAGAGTGTGGTCGTCTCATCATAGAACAGAGGTTCCATCGGTAACCACTTCTTGTGCAGCAGTTTTGACCAAGATCACATTCCTCTGGTCCGACAATCGCTAAATTCCCCAAATCTCGCCCCTTGCAACATTTTCCCCTTCAAAAATCAAATCCCACTTGAAAACAAAAAAGATGTCAAGACGTCAAGGAAAATTCAAGAAAATACTACGAGACAATTGCTCTCTATTCCATAGAAGTAGTTTCAAGAATTCTTCCATCAATGTAAACGAGAGCTGGATAAAGTTTGTGGATTCAGAAGGGGACTATTTTGAAGGAGATTAAATGAAGAATAGTATGTGTTGTAGTTTACTCTTTATAGCAACAGCCCGATATTTTTTCATCAGACCTCCTATATAGTGTTATCAATCTACTGTTTGTTTCAGGAAATTATTGCTATTTTGATGTATTGTTTTCAGAATATTAATGCCATTAACATTGAGTAAGAAACAGTGAAAGCTAAATGGGGCAAAAAGTTGACAATTTCTTGTCTTAAATTTTATATAGAAAAGCTATATATTTGGAAGACTATGTGTAAGAGATGCATTAATGAAAAATATGTAATTATTATCTAAACAAACATTAACTTAAAAAGAAGACCAGTGAAAAAACAGGCATACTTTTACTTGCACCAATCAATGTGATCAAACATTTGCTGATATATAGATATAAATAAAAGCTGAAGAAAAAAAAGGTTAAGACATTTTGAAAACTTAAATGTTGAAATTAACTAAGAAATCCTAACCAACAGTCCTGACGATAATGTAAATAAACATCGAAACATCAAGAGAAACAATTACATTTTTCCATAAACCAAATACTGATGATCTGAAAACGTGTTTTTCAGAATGACACGTTTACTATTTCCTTTGCTGATAATCGGATATTGCATACTATACGGTAGATGTTGCTTTCAGCGTTTCTTATGTTTGCTAATCCCTTTGTGATAAACGAGCAATGTATACTTTACGGCAGATTTTACTTTCAGCGTTTCTAATGCTTGCTAATCCCTTTGCTGGTAATCGGGCAATACATACTGTACACCAGATGTTGCTTTCAATGTTTCTTATGTTAACTATATCCTTTGCCGATTATTTAGGCAAATTATGAAACTTAAACACTGTTTTCTTATCCTTTACCCTGTTTATAATTTTCTCATTCCAATAAGAAATGAGTATTATACGGTAAATGTTGCTTTCAGCGTTTCTTTCACAACTGTGGTATTATGACGAGAACAGTTCATCGAAATACCTGGTGTTATTGTTTATTTGACATACTGATCTAATATTCGTAGTTACTAATATGATATTTCGACACTTCTCCAATATTTTCCAAACGAACTGGAAATCTATCAAATTTATATATAACTTTTTAATTGGTATGTATATATGTATATATTGATATACAAGAGCATATATAAATGTTTACATTCAAGCTTCCTAGATGATATACATGCTTATATTAATATGTTCATGAACATATCTACACACAACCAAAATTCAAATATAACTAAAATATATATCTTTAAATGGACAATATAATAAAGATAAAGATAATATGCATAAAAAATAAGTTTTCCTTTTGCTATTATTCATATATATATATATATATATATATATATATATATATATGTATGTATGTATGTATATGCGTATGATAAAATAAAAAACACAGAAAACGTTGGTAGATAAATGTTTCATATATATATATATATATATATATATATATATATATATAAGAAGAGATGCCGAAAAGTTCTTCTTCCGCCCCACTTGACAAAATCAATTTCAGGCACGCTTTTCGTTTACTATGAAACAGAAAATATATCAGTCCAGTCAAGGACCCATTCTCATCGTCATATGTTCAAATCTTTGAAAATGTTGGCGTGCTGAGAACTCTTCAGTCTGCATCTCTTCTTAAACATACATATCTACATCAATTTTAGTACTGATTTTATATATATATATATATATATATATATATATATATATATATATATATATATATATATATATGTTGGCCTTGTTAGGGACAGAAATAAAGACACAAAGGAAATTGAGTTAAACAAATATATTAACAGAAACAGTAATACAAACATAGAAACGAGAGTGTTACAGCAAGAATGTTCGGTCCGACTGTCAGAGCTGACTCCTGGAAACTTCGCTCTCCAAAAGGCAGTAACTGCTTCTATTTATAGCTGGGAGAGTCCGTGCGTGCATGGGTAAATTAGCATAGCGATATATATATATTATTATATGTTATCGGACTGGTGGAGTCGATCCCTGAAAACCATACCAGGGGTTGACCCAAGCTTTTTGAGTGAAATTGGGTAGAAGGAATCCTTGGGTGCCGTCGATAGTTGTGCTAGCACGAAATCACAAGTCATCGTGGCTGAGGGCTTGAGCATGCTGGCCTTTTTCAAATTGTTGTTCACGTGTTCTTCCCCAGGAACTGTAACTAAGGTTTGCTGTGCATAGTTGCAGTATAAATCACTGGTGTGATCTGTGGGTGTTGAATAAGCACAAATGCGCCTGAGCAAGCGTCTGCAACAGGGATTGGTTCGCCGCTCTAGTAGACAAGTATCCTCGAATACGAGTGGCCAGCTATATAGATTGAGGTTAATTTTACTATACATACATACATATATATATTTCTAAAGAAATAATGAATTTTTATAGTCGAGTTGGATAAAACGGCGGTTTCTCCTGTAAAGGGTTACGCATGTTCGAAAAAATGCCGGAGGGCACATTTACTTTCATAAGTTTTCGCAAATGTTCAGGCTGGTAAATGAAAGAAAATATTGCTTAAAATAGACGGAGCTTCTATTCAAACATGGATAGCCACTAAAAATAACGCTTAAAGTCATATATATAAAACAGTTGAAAAAATGTATTGTTTTTCTTTCTGGCTAGCAAAAAGCTCTCAATAGAGAACTAGAGTGATAACGTTTATTGAATTATTCAATTTTAAATTTGAATAAACAAACATTACGCCCTGACGAGTGTTTTGACGCATTGGGTAACCAGATAATTCAACTTTTCTTGATTTAATGTACATATATATATATATATATATATATATATATATATACACACACACACATATATATATATATATATATATACATATATATATATATATATATATATATATATATATATATATATATATATAAGTACACACACACACACACACACATATATATATATATATATATATATATATATATATATATATATGTATATATGTATATAAATAAAAGAAAAGAACAGTAAGATATAAAATCCGGTGTTCTTATAGATATTTTTATTTTTACAAAATAGTGCTCAATGTAAATTTACAGAGCATTAATATTATTGTTTTTTTTCGCTACACAGTTCCAACCATGTTTCAAAAATAGTTCCATTTATGAAATGGAACTAATGCTTTTAATTTAATTGCAAAATTAAATTCGGGGTTTTTAGCTTCTATTTTTGAAACATGGTTGGAACTGTGTAGCGAAAAAAAAACATATTTTAAATCAATTAATTTATAATATATATATATATATATATATATATATGAAGAAATATAGTCTTAAGGTGTGCTATATTTATGGTATAAAATGCTCAATATCAGAGATAGAGCGTGTGTAAATATAAAAGTGAACATTGAAGTCAACACTTAGAGGCGACAGGCTGTTTCATGTTATACGCAGTCATCAGGCCAGATATATTTTACTTCAGACGTTATTAAAGTTGACATTCTTATTTTAAATAGACAACCCATTTTTATTTTAAACAGTGAGTATAACA